>JAJMFE010000007.1:0-77624 GCA_030574555.1 Tortispora phaffii | reverse complement strand
CTTCCCGGATTAACTGCTTTTCTCAGTACAATTTAAGACTTTTTTGCTGACGCATTAAAGTATCTTTTTATCATTTGAGGTATGTTATTTCTCTATTTTAGAATTGATATTACTGTCATCCACTATAGCTTGCATTCACCTCTGTCTGCTCTTACTGATCGCTGTGTGGGGAAAGGAGGCAATACATACATAACCTACCTCCCTTTTTTTGTGCTTTTTCAGTGACTTCCTTCTATAGTAGTGAAATTGTTATGTGGAGATAATTTCACATTCAGAATCATCAGAAAATGATCTTTTGTTTTTTTTTACTTTCTAATCTGCGATTTGATTTCGCCTAATTCTTGATTCTACGTGATATCATACTAACCCCAGTATGTCATCTGATACCCCTCCGGAGAAGAGCGTGAATGATTCATCTTCTGATGATCGTGTTGTTCAGTATGAGGGCTTTGGAACTGAAGCCGATGAGCAAATTCATGAGCTTGCTCGTCGAATGTCTACCATTAGTGTCCAATCCGGTTCTCTTTCTCGTCAATTGAGTCGCATGTCAACTGGGTTTGCGTTAGGCTCTCCCCCTGAAAATACCTATGATATCGACAATGAAGAGATAGATCCTAGGCTTAATCCTCTCGACCCTATGTTCAACTCTAAAGCCTGGGTTCGTAACAACTACAATCTCATGATGAGTGATCCAGGACGTTTCAAGCATGCTACTCTTGGTGTAGCTTGGCGCAATCTTCATGCTTTTGGCTACGGTACTGATACAGATTATCAGCTTACTGTTCTTAATGTATTGATGCGTCGCGCTCGTTCTTTATTCGACCTTATCACCAGGCGTAAACTCAATCGCGTCACTATTCTTCGCGAGGTTGACGGAATTATTCGTCCTGGAGAGCTAGTTGTTGTTCTCGGTCGTCCTGGTGCAGGTTGTACTACTTTTTTGCGTACTCTAGCTACTTTGACTTATGGATTCCATGTTGACCCTAACTCCTCGATTAACTACGATGGTATGACTGCTAAAGATATTCGAAAGAACTTTCGTGGCGATGTTGTTTACAATGCGGAGTCTGATATTCATTTCCCCCATCTTACGGTTGGTGACACCCTTAAATTTGCTGCCCTCTTGCGTGTTCCTCAAAACCGCCCAGACGGGATTAGTCGTGAACAGTATGCCACGCACATGCGCAACGTAATTATGGCAACTTATGGTCTTCTTCATACTGTCAATACTAAGGTAGGAAACAACTTTGTTCGTGGTGTTTCTGGTGGTGAGCGTAAGCGTGTTTCCATCGCGGAATTATCACTGTCAGGCGCCCCTCTACAGTTCTGGGATAACTCCACCCGTGGTTTGGATTCTGCAACAGCTGCCGAATTTGTACGTTCGCTAGCAGTGTCTGCCGATATTATGAATATAGCTTCTATGGTAGCCATCTATCAGTGCTCACAAGATGTTTATGAGATGTTTCATAAAGTGTGCCTATTATATGAAGGGCGACAGATCTTCTTTGGTCCTACTGCTGTGGCTAAACAATTTTTCTTGGACATGGGCTTTGATTGTCCCCCACGCCAAACTACTGCTGATTTTCTCACTTCTTTGACAAGCCCTAGTGAGCGCATAGTTCGTCCTGGTTTTGAGAATGTTGCTCCACGAACTCCTGATGAGTTCGAGAAACGCTGGTTGGAGTCTGAAATCTACAAAGCACTGATTAAAGAGATTGACGAATACAATGCAGCCCATCCTATTCACGGTGATACCTTTCGGGAGTTCAGGGAAGCTCATATTGCTCGCCAGGCTAAAGGTCAGCCTGTTTCGTCATCTTATGTCATTACTTATGGACAGCAGATCATGTATTGTATTCAGCGTGGTTTCAAGCGTCTACAAGGTGATATGACGATGACTCTTACCAGTGTAATAGGTAACTCAATCATGTCATTGATTCTCAGTTCTATTTTCTATAATCAGCAAGACACTACAGGTAGTTTCTTTTTTCGTACCGCTGCCCTCTTTTTCGCCGTTTTATTTAACGCGTTTTCATCTATGCTTGAGATTTTTAGTCTTTATGAAGGTCGTCCGATTGTTGAGAAACATAAGCAGTATGCTCTATATCACCCATCAGCCGATGCTTTTGCCTCTATCGTCACAGAAATGCCTGCCAAAATTGTCACTGCAATTGTTTTCAACCTGATTTTTTACTTCATGGTCAATTTGCGTCGTACTCCTGGTGCTTTTTTTCTTTATCTGCTCAATGTTTTCACGGCTACATTAGTTATGTCTCATATATTCAGGTTCATCGGTGCTTGCACCAATTCCCTGGCTGAAGCTATGACTCCGGCGTCTCTTTTGATTCTTGCTATGGTGATCTATACCGGTTTTGTTATTCCGACTCGAAATATGCTTGGCTGGTCTCGATGGATTAATTATATTGACCCGCTAGGTTATGCCTTTGAGAATTTAGTGTCGGTGGAGTTTAATAATCGTGAATTTCAGTGTTCATCATATATTCCGTCTGGCCCTGGCTACACTATTATTCCCGGTGCCACTGACTGGATCTGTAGTACAGTTTCGGCAGAAGCTGGTCAGACTACTATTCAAGGCTCTGCCTATATTGCTATTTCTTTCGACTACTATTACAGTCATTTATGGCGTAATTGGGGTATCCTAGTTGCGTTTGTTGTTGTTTTCTTAATTGCTTACGTTCTCGCTGTGGAATTCAACCAATCCACTCTTCAGAAAGGAGAGATCCTTGTTTTCCAGCGCTCTCATCTGAAACGTAATAAGAAACAAGGCTTGTCCGAGAAAGATGATATAGAATCTGGTGGTATGATTGCCACTACCCGGTCGAGTGCCCCTGTTGATGAGAAGCACGTTAGTCGCGTAATTCAAACTGGAGCTGATATTTTTCATTGGAAGGATGTCTGTTACGATATTAAAATTAAAGGAGAGCCCCGTCGATTACTTGATCATGTTGACGGATGGGTCAAACCTGGAACTCTAACTGCCTTAATGGGCGCTTCAGGAGCTGGTAAAACCACCCTTTTAGATGTCCTAGCTAATCGTGTTACTATGGGTGTTGTTTCTGGGGGTATGTTTGTCAATGGTCGCGAGCGAGATGACTCTTTTCAAAGAAATACTGGTTACGCTCAACAGCAAGATCTGCATTTGGCCACTTCAACAGTCCGTGAAGCCCTTGAATTCTCTGCTCTGTTGCGTCAACCGCGCGATGTTCCACGTCATGAAAAGCTTGAATATGTGAATAATATCATTAAAATTCTTGAAATGGAGCCTTATGCCGATGCAGTTGTGGGTGTTGCTGGTGAAGGTATTAACGTTGAACAGCGCAAGCGGCTTACTATTGGTGTTGAGCTTGTTGCCAAACCGCAGCTGCTCTTATTTTTGGACGAACCTACTTCTGGTCTCGACTCTCAGACTGCGTGGTCTATCTGTCAACTTCTTAGAAAACTTGCTGATGCTGGTCAAGCCATTCTCTGTACTATTCACCAACCTTCTGCTATTTTAATTCAAGAGTTTGATCGATTGCTTTTTCTACAGCGTGGAGGACAAACCGTTTACTTTGGCGATATCGGGGAGAATTCGAAAACACTTACCAGCTACTTTGAGCGTCATGGTGCTAAACCCTGTCCACCAGAAGCTAATCCCACCGAATGGATGCTTGAGGTCATTGGCGCTGCTCCAGGTTCCAAGGCTGACCAAGATTATCATCAAGTTTGGTTAAACTCGGAAGAGCGAAGGCTTGTTCGTGAAGAGCTTGACGCAATGCAATTTGAACTTTCTCAAAAACCGCTTAACGAAAACAAGCACAGTAGATTGGAATTTGCTGCTCCACTCTGGCTGCAATATTATATTGTCACCAAACGAGTATTCCAACAGTACTGGCGTTCTCCGGAGTATATATGGTCTAAGATTATTTTGTGTGTTCTTTCCTCTATCTTTAATGGTTTTTCCTTCTTTAAGGCTGATAATTCCCTTCAAGGTTTGCAGAATCAAATGTTCTCCGTGTTTATGTTTACAGTGATTTTCAACAATATCGTTCAGCAAACATTACCGTACTTCGTTGAACAGCGGTCATTATATGAAGTAAGGGAGCGCCCTTCTAAAACTTTTAGTTGGAAAGCATTTATATTGTCTCAACTCACTGTTGAACTTCCCTGGAATCTTCTTGTAGGAACACTTTCCTTTTTAGTTTGGTATTATCCTGTTGGCATGTATCGCAATGCCGAATATACTGATAGTGTCACTCAAAGAAGTGGCCTCATGTACTTTCTGTTGACCTCTTTCTTTGTCTGGGCAAGCTCAATGGGTCACATGGTTTGTGCAGGAATGGACAATGCTGATAATGCTGCAAATATATGCAATCTCTTATTCATTATGTGTTTGACTTTCTGCGGAGTATTGGCAAGTCCTCAGGCACTTCCTGGTTTTTGGATATTTATGTATCGTGTTAGTCCTATGACCTATCTAATAGGAGGTGTTTTGGCAACTGGTATAGCTAATGCTCCAGTTCAATGTGCCACATATGAGTATGTTCAATTCACCCCACCTGAAGGCTTAACCTGTGGTCAATACATGGGACCATTCATGAGCGAAACAGGAGGATATTTGCTTGACCAACAATCCACTACTGATTGCACATACTGTGCAATGAGTAATACTGATACATTCTTGACTAGTATTAGTGTATCTTATGACCAAAGGTGGAGAAATGCAGGAATTTTAGTGGCATTCATTGCGATTAATTACATTGGTGCTATTTTCTTCTATTGGTTCTTCCGTGTACCTAAAAAGAGAGACCGTGTCAGAAATGACAAATAGTTTGGCTTAGTTTCATCTTCTAATAATCGTGATATAGTTTTTAAATGATGTGTTTAGCACTTATTACTGTAGTATGGTATCGATACCCGTCCTAGATTATAAGGCTTGCTGAACGGACAGTACGTCGCAAATTATATTATATTATATTATATTATATATAATTCAATCCAGTTTCTGTACTGTGTGGAATTAAATCATTTATTGTTAAGCAGACATTAAGTATTTCCAGAAACGAATCGTTTCCAATCTTCTTCTGTAAACAAGTTATCTTTATCAAAGTCCTCAATCCAATAATCGCTTAACCCAGATTCATTATTAGATTCTATAACTGATGGGGAATCTAAATTATCAAAAAGAACTTTCAACCCATCTTCAGTGGCGCCTAGGTTACTTAACCCGAATAAATTCTTAACTGTGGTAACTTGGGATTCGTCAGATGTGAATGGCACATTACTTGGTTCGACGGAATTTAAATCAAAGCCTGCCCCATTCAGAAAACTTACCGCACGTGGAACAGTAAAACGACTAATAATCGTGTCTTGATCAGATGATTCTAAGCGGATAGGAGTAAGACTCACAGCCTCAGGCAATTGCGGAGATAATGTTGAGGAATATTCTTCGGGTCTGTTCAAGCTGCTATGTTGCCTGGCAGTTGGTAAAATGCTGTTCTTAGGCGACCCATTAGACAGAAGTGCAGGAACTGCATCCCCAGATTTAGGTGATCCTGTTATTGTACTTTGAGCTAATGCTGCTGTGGTGCACTTTTCCCGTAACAAATACAGCATTATTTGAGTTAGTGCTGAACATCTCCATGCTGCAAAAGAAACAGCAGACATTTCTGATAAACGAACGGAAACTTGGTCAAAAATGTCCAATGCAGACTCTATATGAGGTTCCATAGGATAAGGGCAATTTAAGTAGTCTGGGAAATTAATTCGAAATTTCAAAATTGTTGACGTTAGCACTGTTGACAAAGTTATGAGAATATGAAGTGCAATAGCCTGAGTAAGAGTCGTGAATTCTGGGAAAGATTTGGTTGAAAGTCCTTCCCGGACTAGAACAGTGCTTTCAACCACAAGATTAAAAGAATATATTAGAGACTTGTAGTACAATTCTCGGCTAATAGAGCGAAATCTATTGGTGATGTTGAGACTTAAAATGAGTCTGGTGGCATTTATGTCCATTAATAAAGAGTAGTGCCTAACACGAGTAACCTGATCTGCAAGTACATTGCTGGTATTCATTTGACATATTACATTTGTGGCTAAGAGCTTGGTTGCCACAAATTTATCCAAAGATTCTAAGCAGTCTTTCAGATCTTGAATAGATGGTGTTGAACGAACAACATTTAGCAGGCCTGCGGCTCTGCGGATAATTAGCGCAGCCTCATGTCTGATCTCGAGGAAAGAAATGAAAGATATTTCTGTGGCAGCACTTTGAACATTAATACCTGGAAGTACATCTGAAGATCGAGGGAGTCTCGTATCACATCCTTCGAGCTGAATTTTGAGAGGGCGGCCAAATTGAATAGCCAAGACTCCATCGATGTAAAATAATTCTGCGAACAACTTTCTCCAAAGCAGGTGTAAGTGTGTAGGAACTTGGTGATAGTAAGAAGGATCCCGGAAGATTCCAATTTCCATCGCAAACTGGCTAGCGAAAGAGAATAATAAAGCACTAGGATGAGAGTCAGCGAACTCGCCATCCTCAGGGCATATACTGTGCAGTACGCGAAGGTAAAGAATAGATTGAACCCCTAATAAAGACACTTTCTCGGTAAGGTCATCAAGATAGAGACATCTACGAGCAATGGTCGCAAATTCTGGGCCAAGATCGTACGAAAAGGCTTCTCCGCTTGAAGGATCAATATACTCCCAATCAGCAGGTAATGAAATTCGAGCCAACCTAAGAAATATAGCGTAGACTCCAACCCAGAGCATTTGAATAGAAGAGAATTTGCCATTCTCCATATGTTCCCATGATATTTTCGACAGTGTATCGAATTTAGATATGTCGATTAATGGATAGTGCGGGTATATATGCGAGTAAAAGCGAGCGAGGAGATACTCACAAACAGGACGGGGTGGAAAAAGAGATAGCATTTCCGAGATATCATAAGAAACACGGGGTTCCTTAGGAGATTTGAAGCGCTCTATTTTAATAAACTGATTGGAGTCCTGCACGTTAAATTTCTGAGTGTTTAATTTCGGACTTGATTTCCATATACAATCCATTGTCTTATAGACTAACCGTTTTATTTGCATGTAGGTTGGGAAAATCATTGAAAGTTCAGGATCAACGAAAAAATAGCTAAAGGAGAAAGAAGGGCCATAGTATCTCATGCCACTTTGTCTAAGATTTAGCACTCCAAGCTTCTCTGTGATAGTACTTATCGCTGAATCAATATCATTGTTATCTGAAGAGTATCTTGCACTGAGTCCGAAACTGTCTGGCGAAGTTTGGGAAGAGTTTTGAGTGGCAGCTAAAGCCTGTTCTAGTTCGTTGATTCGAGCTTTCAGCGTGTCTATCTCAGACTTCTCCGGGTGATTAAAATAGGAGATAGAATTAATCTCTGAAAAATTGTACATATATTTTGCGGAACTTTCTACCGCCTCTGATAGTCCAATTGTAGTCGGGGCTGACTTTGGCAGCGGTCTTTTGTCTTTGAATGGGCGTTCTTCATATGCACATAAATCGGAAATTTGACGATGAGTACAGGATGTACAAACTGGCCGGGTTCTATCGCAACGAAGTTTCCGTGCCCTACAAGGAGCACAGGAAGTTGGTATTCGGTTTCTTCGTTGCTTACCTTCTGCCATGATTCGTCTGGTGCATAATAAGAAATAGCGGAGAAAAGTCAACGTTAAATTAGCTGCTATGATAACCATTCCATCTAAATTAGTAACGATAGGAGAAGATGGCACGGGATTAGGGTTCGCTCATTTCAATATGAGCAAGAAGAAATCAACATCTGGCTTTTACTTAGAGATTATACGAAATTATATTATATTGTCCTTGCTATTTTTAATTTTTAATTATTGTGAGACTAGCTTAAATCAGATATAGTGAATCAAGAATATGTCTTCTGCTACACACAGTTGCGAAACTTTAAGTCACTATATAATCTTTAGATGTGTGGTATCAAAGTTCGGTTGGTCTATATTACGATTCTCGCTAAATCTACGTTTATATTACAATCTCCGCAACCTATAATAGTTTGAAATTGGATATTCTAACAAGTGGTTAGTTTGTTTAATCTATGTTTCAGTTCTATTAACCTTCCTACTTTTTTGGACTAACATCATATTAAAGATTATGTTGCTATAGATATGATTCTTTATTATAAATTTTGGTAATCATTAATACTTATTTGGCTATATCTGTAATGGGGAAAAAATGTATCCTTTAAATTTGAAGTCCATAGTTAATTTACCGCTCTATTCCTTTCAAGCTTTAACACTTTGTGGTGACGTGGTACTTGGAGACTATTTTCCCACTGCGTTATGCTTTATGCTTTATGCTTTTCAAGATATATAATCATCATAATCATAAGATATTGATTGCTCCGGAATTATATTTGACGTCTTCTTATACTCATTTCATTGTATTACAGAAGTCCTGTTGTGGAATGGAGCCCTTGTGCAGTTAATCATCACCATCCCCCGACATAAATTACGTAGCCGCGCTAAAAGTTCCTCGATTCGTTTAGTAAACCTCGCATTATGACTAGGTTGGTCCAATATTAGCACTATTCCAGGTGTCTATAGATCCTCTCAGTGATTTCGCTCGCGATAGTGCAAATCCCTTCAACTCGGTTGATCGAACTGTGCCGGACGTATCTCTTTGATCTAAGGCTTCTTGCAATTGCTGACGTGTCAGCTGTAATTGATCTCTTAAAGATTTTGATTCCATCGTTTGTTGCTTAGCCTCTGCAATTAATTTTTGATTCATTGCGGTTTGCGTCATCAATGCAGCCTCCAAATCCTCGATTTTTCGAACCATGGACCGGAAAGTTCCTCCATTCGCTTGCTCTGGCTCATTTATTTTGGCATTTTCAAAGTCACTGACTAAACTTTCCAGTTCTTCTGATTCGATATTTTGCTTTTTTAGTTCCTTGAGCACAGCAAGCGTCTTTGTTCTTTCGTCTTTTATTTCTGCTCTGTACGAGTCAAAACGTTCATTTATTTCTTGATATTGTTTTTGAATCTCGCTCAATGCTAGATATAATCCTTCATCTGCGTCTGGCTGTCGTTTTGCCTCGGGAACAACAACAGTGCTATTCCTGCGAGATGCACTATGTCGATAAGAAGAGCTAAAGGAGGTAACTGAAGATTGCGGAGTGATATTAGGACTTGCTGAGGCTCTGAATATAGATGCACGCGCTGCAGCACTGGAACTGGAGGCAATACTATTAGATAGGCGGGCAATGATTCCCTGGGTGATTGATTCGTTGCTTTTGGCGGTGACTGACAGAGCCCGACGTGCTTGAGATTCTCTTAAGGTTTCCTCCAGCTCATCAAGTGTCTGAGCTGTAACCAGCGAAGACAACTCCTCCATATCCTTAATTAATTTGGATGAACCATTACTCCCATACACATCCCACATTGCTGATGAGTAAAGATGTTGCAAGAGGTCCTCTTCTAAATGGTAGTCGATAAGAACTGTGAGGTTTCGCTTCAAAAGACATAGTGCAATTCGAATCATTGTTTGAGGGACACCTTCTGAAAAGTAGAGATCGAACACTGGAAATAATATGTTTAGTGGACAGTTACCAGCGAACATGGTTAGAAACCACCCGGCCGCATAGTTTGATTCTATACCGATATCCACAAAATGAGCATAAAGCTCTGGTATTTCTCGGGCAAGTAAGTTTTCTAATTGGAATAGGCGAACTTCAAGTCCGTTCATCGAGGTAGTAAACATGGCTCTGACGTCGTAAGAGTCCATAAGTTGAAGAAAAAGACCAAATGCTGATAGCTCGTCGGTCACCATGAGTAGTACCGCAGCAACAAGAGATAGACCTTGACAATAGCCTACTTCAGAGTCGTATGTACTGTATGCTCGAAGTAATCTGCCGAGTGCCTGTTGGCCTGGGCCACCACGTTCCTGAAACATTGGTACGGTTGGGAAAGTGCGGTGAAGATCTCGAAGTATTTGTTCAGATGAAGAAGTTGGTTCCTCCCTTAAAGCTGAGTATAATGAAGATACATCTCTTTTTAGGGATCCAGTCATAGCTGACCATACTCTTCCACGGAGGTGATCTGGTACCGAATCATGTATCTTAGTATAACTTAGATGAGGAAATGCAGTGATTGTAGCTGGATAATCTGACAATAATAAGTCCCAGAAGTCTGTATCTTTTGTATTTGGATTACGACGAAGCAGTTCATATGCCTGTTCCTTTGACCCTGGAATAGTTTCTGGTGGGTGTACCAACTCCAAACAACTAGTAAGAAAGATAGATTGACTGGTAGCTTGAATATCAGTAATACCAAGTTCTTGATCAATAAAATCTTCTAATTTCATCCTAATGGATCTATCTAGTAGTCGGTTTGATTCTAAATCTGCTTACTTGATATAAGAGTGTATTCTGCTCAATACCGAATTGAGACAGATTCAAATGGGAAAAGGTTCCCGAATACAGTTTTGCTTGGGACAAAAGACAACCTGGCTTAAAATCACTGATTGTATTGGGATCTACTAGGGAAAGATTCAGCCACATAGTAGTGGTCTAATTTTCAGTCTAATATATAATTTTCGTTGATATTAAGTCATTGTTTTTTCTCTATATACCGTATTACTTTGAAAAATTGGTATGTGGTTTATTCCTTGGGTATATTTTAACTTCTAGCTTAATTGTTTAATTACCTAGTTACCCTGCCTAGGCAGCTAATTCTTACTACTCCCAGCATGAGATAATACAATATAAACACACCAAGGTATTTATATAAACACAGAGCGATGGCGCCCCCCAAGTACGTAGCGGTCTTAGATCGTATAGAATCGTTTGAGAAAGACGTTAAGTTACCTAATCAAAAGGGATCTCGCTCTCGGTCCCGCAAATCCGTCCATTGGCCTCATGAGAAGCCTTCCATCAAACTTTTGGCTGAGGCTGGTTTCTACTATACCCCAGCTGCTGGTGAGGAGGATAGGACCACTTGTTTTCACTGTGGGAGAGAATTTCAGGGTTGGGAGCCAGAAGATATTCCTTTGGAGCAGCATCTTCTGCTCTCTGAAGATTGTGATTTTGCACGATCCCGAGCCGGTGTACAATTAAGCCCAGAAGCGGCCTATAAAACACGCCTAGCTACATTTCAGGGCCGTTGGCCATACGATAAACGACGCGGTTGGCTCCCTACTAGCGAGAATATGGCCAGAGCTGGTTTCTACTACTTTCCTGAAACTGCCAGAGAAAAGGACGGTGTAGCTTGTGCTTTCTGTCCAGTCGCTTTAGCAGGATGGGAGAGACTGGACGACCCGTTACAATGCCATAAAGATCGAAACCCTGACTGTGAGTGTGTTATTCAGATTGAAGCAGAAGCGCTAAAGGTTGCATCGCCTATTGCAGTTGATGAATCTAACCAGCAATCTTGCGAGTCTAGTTCGGTTCCCCCTGCTTCGATCCCTCGCCGCAGGTCCAGCCGTCGCAAACGCGCATCTAAAGATATTGCCTCTATTTCCTCAGAATCCACGATTGATGTAGCGACAGCTGTCTCTGATAATCATTCCAGTTCTGACGCTCAGCCTGTAGAGAAACCTAAGCGCAGGCGCACCACTCGCCAACGGTCTTCGGAAGGTCGTGTTACTCGAGCTTCTGCTAGAAAATCTAAACTTTCGAATCATGAGCCTGGTATTGAAGATAAACCATCAGTGGTGATTCCTATCGAGCTTTCTCCCGTGAAGGAAACTAAGTCCCCTGCCCGGCCTTTACCTATGCCTACCTCCCCTCCTCCTCAATTTGAGCAGCCAACCTTAATCTATACTAGCCGGTCACCACCTCCTGACATTTCCCCTGTTCATAGCACTATGGATATAGTTCGAAGTGATACTATACATGATCTCCGTCCTTGTGAGACGAATGATCTCGGTGACTGTAATATTACCAAAAATGATACCCCTGGAGATATCGTCGATGAGCCAGTTGGCCAACTGGACAAGTCAGTCCCTATATTAGTGAAGTGGTCACCAAAACCTAAGTACAGTGATGACTCGGAGACTGTTTCTGCCAGGATGGTTGGCGTCAATAGCCCACAGGCTCAACAGCTTTATAACAAATCATATCTACCTGCCCAATCCAGTCCTCTAGTAGAGAGAAAGGCTAGCGACTTTCATACTGTCGATACAGCAGCCATTCCAGAACCAAGCACCCCCGGGTCGGGCTCAGGTGAATCAAGAGAACGGTGGAACGAGATTAACCTGGATATCGTTTTTGAAAATGAGGAATCTAGGATGGAACTCTTGAGTGAGATTCCTGAAGAGTATCTAGGGAAACCTATCGAGGATTGGATGAACTACTTGCACGAAATAGCTCAGATTGAGTTAAGGCGTCAGTATGATTCCAAAATTAGACTATTTCTCGAACATGGATCTCGGGCTATTAAGGTGTTGGAGTCTTATAGGAAATAACCGCTGAAGTAGTATCTCTGGGGTCCTCGTTGGCTGATGGTAAAGGTAATCTGCGGCTATGTCCTTCAATTAGGAGTACGCCTCCGAACACAGCTCCTTCGGATTGTATAGCATTTATTATGAGAGGTGATTCTGACTTAAGATTTTGTAGTATCCTTGCAGGAAGGCCGGGTATATTAGCTCCAGGCCCGTCGAACACTATTTTTGGGGCAACAGTGGCCCGAATGTCATTATTGGTGCCTTGAAGGCATTGCAATATAGCTGCCGGTATTGAACAGTCGCCTGGTTCGTCTGAGTAGTTACTATCTATCAGCACGTTACTGACTTTATCAATATTTAAAGCGGTAACAGATGAAGAGTCCGCGGATTGATGAGCATGGTACAACCCACGGTGGAGAGAATACTGTTTATATTCCAACGATTGAAGGTCGACTACAGGCGTGATACTGGAAATCGACCATCCGATGTATACTACCAAGGCATCTCGAGAAGCAGCACTTAATGCAGATAACGTTGAAGCTGATGCGTGTGAGATCTCTAGTACTTGCATCCGGGATTGCAGAACATATAGTAAAGTAGATCGAATAGGTTCAGAACATTCAATATGATCACAGATCAACACTTTTACTGCATTTGGTATTAAATTTAGATCAAATAGAGCCTTTCTAACCAATCTATCCACTTCGTCGGTAAGCTGAGGACTAATAAGGGAAGTCGAAAAAAGAGGGCCATATGTGTATAGTGGAGATAGACAAGGGTAGAAAAGCGTGTCTGTGTCTCCTGATACAGCAATCTCTAGTCCTAGTGGATTTAATTGTAGTATTATAATTGGAATACGCCTGCGAGACATTCCATTAAAATAGTTCTGTGAGTTTTCTTATACTTACTTATGTGACAAGCGGGAAAGGTTTCTTTACTCCCAGATATCTAGACCTTCCCGTTCGAGGACTAAGGCTGTAACAAAATTAGAGAAAACCCAAGAAATAAAGATCTAAGGGTTATATCCCTGGAGGAATTAATATATTCAATGAAAGAATTAAAGGCAGCAAAATTAGCAGCATCGAAAACGACAATTTATAACGGTGAACAATAAAATATAAGAACACCGACCAAACAAGTACATAGCAGAGCAAGAGATTTTTACTGAAGAGAGCCAGCTAGCCGAGCTGATACGAGCAGCAACATCCTAGAGCCGAGTCAATCAGTAAGTATGTGGATCGAGAAAGACACCTGATAGCCACAGTTACCCTGAAAATGAGCGTAAAGAAATTATTTCATTCAATAACAATAAAAAAAAAATCATCTGCGAAGATTCATAGCAATTATGTATGAATATTTTTATTCGGTTTATCAAATTATATTAAGCTTGCATTGCAATAGCCTAATAGCTTGATTTATCCTAAAGCTATCGGGCTTAAGGAAATGAATATAACAAACATTATTCAACGAGATTCGGATTGGGTCACATGTTCGCTGTAATTGGCCAACCCCGGAATTCTGTCAGCCGTCCCACGACTCATTTCGCCTTTCCCCCGCAAAAAAAAGAAGAAGGAAAAAAAAAAAAAGACCAGGCGGTGGATAAAAGTTACGAGATTTGACCACAGAGTCATCTCAGCCCATTTTTACGGAATTATCAATTTCGCCTAGATTCAATATAATTAAAGGGTACAAAGTCTAAAAGGTCTCTCGAAACGAACAGTGCCTGTTATTGGCTTCGAATCTCTCCACACTGCGATTCGCCTCAGTTTTGGTATATTTCTTCAAGTCCTTTGTTTTTTGTATTTTATTAACTGATATCTTTTAAAGGTTGCTGGAGAACTTAATCAGAGCCTTTGATACTATCAGATAGTATTCTCAGACAGAAATACCTATTATCTGGCTTTCTTATTGCTCTGTAGACCACCATTTCGATTACTTCAGTTTTACTCATCGGTCCATCACCGAGTAACCGGAGACTATAGTCGCTAAACAGAAAAAAAAAAGAAAAAAATAGCACTGTAGTACTTATCTGCCGATAATTAGTTTATTGCTTTCGACGACCGTACATTCAGTGCCCTCTCCTTTACTGCTCTACTTGCACGCATCGCCCAAGCGTTGCATCTAACCGCCCTGCCGAGTTTCTGGAACCCTCTCGCGTGGCTCAGGCCTTCTCGAGCACCAGAAATGTCTTGGCGTATGACGCCAAAGCTACTGGAAAAAATAGGCCACTATTCCCGTTTCCCTGCTACCGGTGTCTCTCTCCAACAGATGGTTCAATTTGGCCAACACCCTAATCAAGGTACTCTTTTCCGTGGAGCTCAGTTTCTCTCAGAGGAACTTCCCATACGGTTAGCTCACCGTGTCCAAGAGCTCAACCATCTCCCGGACGGTTTAAGCGAGATGCCTTCAATTCAGAAGGTTCGCAACTGGTATGCTCAATCCTTCGAGGAACTCACTTCCTTAGAACACCCTGAATTATCTCCAGCGGTTAAAAAACTAGTATATGCCAACAAACATGCCATTTCTGATCGCACACCCAGAAGATATCATCATCCTGTTGAACCCTCAGGGCCTTGGCCTCCAGAGATAACTGACTTTAATCGTCGTTTTACCCGTCTTCTGGTCGGAATAAAACGCCGCCACGATGCAGTTGTCACTACCATAGCGCAAGGTATCAACGAGTATAAGCATTCCCGACAGCGTCTACAAATCGCAGATACAATACAAGAGTTTCTGGATCGCTTTTATATGTCTCGAATTGGTATTAGAATTTTGATTGGTCAACATATTGCTTTGACAGAAGAACCACCTCAATCGAACTATGTAGGTATTATCTGTACGAAGACCAACGTTCGTGAACTGGCACAGGATGCTATAGAGAATGCCAGATTCATTTGTGAAGACTACTATGGAATATTCGAGGCACCCAAAGTGCAGTTAGTGTGCGATCCTGACTTAACATTCATGTATGTCCCTGGGCATTTAAGCCATATGCTCTTTGAAATACTCAAGAACTCCCTTCGGGCGGTAGTAGAAAAAGAAGGCGTACCAGCAGATAGCTATACACCGGTCAAACTTATCGTGGCAGCGGGGAAAGAGGATATCACTATCAAGATATCAGACGAAGGAGGTGGTATCCCTCGCAGCGCTATACCGTATGTTTGGACATACATGTACACAACTGTAGAGTCCACACCAGCATTAGACCCTGATTTCAACAAAAGTGACTTTAAGGCGCCAATGGCTGGGTTTGGTTACGGATTACCAATCTCTCGGCTTTATGCCCGATATTTTGGCGGCGATCTTCGCTTCATTAGCATGGAGGGATATGGAACAGATGTCTATCTTCACCTGAATCGTCTCAGCACATCTAGCGAACCGCTACCATGAGTGACCTAACGTCTGAATGTCGTTAGTAGCTGGTCTATGGAAGTGACCAACCTATTACTGTTTGTCACAAAGTATCTACCCTTGGCTAATAAAGTATCCCATTTAAATAATAAGTTGTATGTATTTGGACTTCTGGAAAAGTCTGGCGAGTCTACAATATAGTTAAAATTTTATAGAGGCTCCGCTTCACAGTTTTATTGCTTTCTGTTAATTATTTAGTTTGAAATGATATTCAGTAATAGTACCATACATTGACCTGTAACCCCCTCCCGTTTGGGCTCTGGCAAATGTCAGACAAACATGAACCAAATAAGATCCCACCCAACTCATTATGTCTCATCGAAGAACTTTAAGTCCAATTAGCACGTATGATTGGTTGGAAATAATTCAATACCTACTGGACATTGCCTGCTCCCAAGAAAACCCATCTTACCTTCACACCCACCTCTAGTTTTCAGTATTTTCTGCGAATTTCTCTTCCGATCGTGCTGTATTATTATTGCACCACAACCGACACCTGAGGCATTTGAGTACAATCTATAACTGAGCAAAACTGAAACTCCTATCCTTGCTCATTTAACGGTACCTCAAGAACACGAAGTTTTGTTAAGTTGACCTGCCGTTTAAACTCCTTTATTGACTCTTCTCAGGGTCTAGAACGTACCGCTTCTAACTTTTTGCCAACTTAAGTTTGCCGCTAGACCCCTTTCGTGCTTTCATTTTTTTTTATATCATATATCGGATCCTTCGTGTTTTTTGGTCAAATTGTTACCGACAATACCCCTATAGTCAATCAACAATCGTTATAACTGACTCATTTTTAGCCAAATATGATCGCTGAAGAACGTATTGCTTTGCACTACTTTTCACAGCGTTCTGCCGATGAACTTTCTTTTGAGAAAGGAGACATCATTCGTATTTTAATGACCGACAAGGGATATAATGATGGCTGGTATTTAGGATTCAATACTCGTACGGGAATGTCAGGAATATTTCCTGTTGTATATACTCAACCAACACCTGATTATTCGTCTTCTAATGTCACTGCACAATCATCATCTGCACAGGTCTTGGCCCAAGAATCCTATTTCCACGATTCTGCTATTGATATGTCTAACAGTAATCAAGCTGGAAACCAACATCCGTCGGTATATGCATCCGATATACCTGTAACTGTGGACCAGACACTGTCTGATATTGAACAAGCTATTTCAGCACTTCAAACATCGGCATCTGTACCTACCGATCTTGAAATGTCTGTTCTTTCATGGACACCCGACCAGGTCAGCGAGCATTTTACTAGGGCTGGATTCGAGCCGTCTGTTAACCAAGCTTTTATACGTCACAAGATATCTGGAGCCATTCTTGTTGAGCTTGACATTGCTCATCTTAAGGAGTTGGACATATCGACGTTCGGGACTCGTTTTGAAATCAATAAGGAAATCCAACGGCTCAAGAATATTGCTGAATCTGCTCAATCATTGAAACTATCATCAAAACCGTTGAACACCCCCCAGCAATCTCGATCCTCTCCACAATCAAATAAAACAGCTTCAGCTCCGCGTCCTACACTTTCTCGGTCATCTCCATCCTCATCTCACTCACAGTCCCCCACTACTTTGCAGAACCCCAAACTTTCAACACAGTTCTCTGGTCGACCAGATGCCGCACCGACGCACGTAAGAGGCATGCCATCAGTAATATCCAATGCAACAGATGATTCAGAGTATTCAAGGTATAGTTATATTCACGACGCAGCACAGGATGCTCCAGAGGAGCAGACCTCTGAGACTAGCATAAGTACAGAAAAGACTGAGAGTATCCCAAATACTCCTACTTTTGACACTAAGACTAGAAGAAGCGATACACATGCAATCGATTCTAAGCAAATATCTACTGTCAATGGTACACACTCTAGCACCCAGTCAATTTCGGGTGATCACACGAGTACGATTCATTCCACTCCTCTTGAACAACGAAGCTCTGGTCTTGATTCCCAATCATCTCCTATCATCTCCGATTCAGAATTGATTGCTAAGTCAACCACAAAAGCTGCACCTAAGAAATCTCAATCCAAGAAGAATACCTCTGCGTTTTTGGAGGGCCTTAAAAACATAACCCCATCTGAAGCAATGACCACTGCATCTCACTCTGGGTGGCTATTTAAGCGAGGCGGTGGAGTGGGTGGATGGCACAAGCGATTTTTCACTTTGCATGGAACTCGCTTATCCTATTTTGGCTCTCTCAACGACACGCGTGAGAAGGGCCTCATAGATGTCAATTGTCACAAAGTCACTCTTTTAAATGCAGAAGATGCATTGGTAACTATACATGCAGCTGGTTTTGGTCTTGGAAGAAATTGTTTTAAACTTATACCCCCGGGTCCAGGCGCTAAGAAAGGCGTTACATTTACAGCCCCAAAAGTACACTACTTTGCTGCAGAATCTAAAGAAGCAGCGAAAGGCTGGATAGATGCTCTCCTGAAAGCTACGATCGACAAAGACGACTCGGTTCCTGTCATTTCATCTTGTGTTACACCGACTATTTCATTATCCAAAGCACAAGAGCTTTTCGGTTCGACGATTTCTGTTGGAGTGGATGCCGCGAGCGCAGACACTCGCGATACTTGTGATCAGGAAAACTCATCAGAACCCTCATTTAATGTAGAGTTATAAGTCTACCTAGCGCTTATTTCCGGTTGGTAACCGCACGTACATGAGAAATGGCGCTTTCTGTATACTATATATGTTTAATCATGGCTTCTCTCCAAGCTGTCCACATTATTTTATTTTCCTATGTAATGATTTAAAATTACTCAATAATAAAGGATCATAAGCATAAAAACGCCAAAGTCATAATCTATTTACACTTCATGGCAGCTTTCTGTCTCATTCTTATCAGTCGCTGTAACATAAACTGTGCAGTATCATCTGTGACTGAATTGTCAAGAGATTCGGTAATCAAGTTCCACTTCCCGGTAATGGAAACCACAGGGATGAGTGGAAGATATGTTTCAACTGAACGAAGCTCATTAGGAACCGAAGCAAGACGAATCTGCCAGATAGTTGAAAGTTCCTCTTCCGACGACGGGGCCTTAGAATATTCCAAAAGTATAAGCTCGGTTGCTTTATAGCGAGCAAGAGAAGATACCGAATCTGAGACCAGAAAATTTCGAACTACGTCCTTGAACCCTGAGTACAAAGAAGATTGCGTCAATTCAATCAAAGATTGAACTACGTTAGGCGAGAGAGCACTTTGTGGAGTTATAGAATCATTCATTAACACGGCAAGGAATTGGTCAAACATAGCAGTTATAGTCTCTGGAGTATCAAGCGAGGTCACAGTGGCAGGACTAGAGACAAGTGACCGAAACTGCTCTATGAAAAACAGCGGAAATTTCCAAGGGGAGCTAAAACGATAACTTGATATACTTCGCCAAAGATATAATACATTAGAGATAGCTTTCGCCCAGGAGGTTTTTTTAGTACCATCGTCTATAATACGACCAAAAAGTGCAATGGTAGCATCAATAGTAGAATCGGAAAAAATGTCTTTTTCCTGAGCAGATATGTCTATTCGGACAGAGGGAAGAGATAGATATTGAGGCGAAGTATAACACTGATTAAAAGCCCCGATGACTACAGATAGCGGTAGAGTAGACAAGAAAATTTTGGCATAAATCGACTGAAGATTGGTTGTCGAAAGCAAAGAAAACTCGCGGCGAATAGCGGAAATTTCAGAGAACACACGTTTAGGAGAGGAGAAGCGACAGTAGTGGGTTATATAATCGGCATTGAATTCAAGGCGCATATATACTGGAGATGATTTATAGACACCAGAGTTCTTGTACAGGGTAATAATACCTTGAGCATCCCATTCTGTCAAATCGGCCGGAGTAGAAACAATATGTGTAAAAGCTTTGACAAAAATAGTCGGAGAAATATAATCCGGATTGTATTTCAGGGCCCATGAAAATAATGAATTAACAATAGAAGGTTTATGAAGAGCTATAGCAAGGTCCAATATTTTAGAAAAAGAGTGGAATGAGACAGGAAGGGCGTCATTGTCAGCCAAAGATCCTAAATGATCCACAAACTCAGCTGCCAAGGTTCGCTCAAGCAAAGCAACTGACGAGAGCTTGGAGACAGGAATAACTGGTGTCTTTACAGCAAACTCTGCGGAACGAATCAGAAGATGAACTAGATTGGGGTAATACCATATCACACAAGAAGTAGAACGATAAAGATCAAAAACTCGTTTAAAATCACCAACACTACAAGCAAGTCGAATATCTCGAAATGCTAAGCGATTTTTATAATAGAGATATCCATAGTCACCTCTATCAATTTCCGCCTGAATTTCAGGATCGATTCTTGAGTCTAGATGAGGGGCTACTGATGACGGTGTCAGCTTCTTAAGCTGATTTCGAGCTCTACTTGGAGCATTAGAACTAGGGAACACCAAACGAGATGATCTGGGAAATTGACGCATGAAAATTTTATAAATGCATTCCTATTAAGAATAGAAAACTTACAAACTTATTAGTTTTCTATGTATAAGCGGAGTATTTTTGGATAACGTAAAGATTTAGCTAGTGAAAAGGGGTTGCTGCTTCTCTGGGTAATTGCTACTCCCAAAATTCATTATTGCCAATACCTAAAGAAAGATACTTCCATCACCATTCTTTTTCTTTATTCAACTCTATATATACTAGATAAGTAGACTACAATGTCTAATTTCAGTCTCGCATATAAAAAGTTTGTCATATCAACGAGAGAGCTGTTGAGACAATCATGCTTTTCTGATTCTGGCGAAGACCTCGTACCTCGTTATTATACTGTATTGATCCGCCAAGCACTCGACGCGGCACAACAAATAGAAGATCCATCGTCGAGAAATCAACTCACTGATGCTATTGCTGTTGCTCGCCTGATTTATGCTCGGTATTTTGTCCCATCCTGTGCTTCTGCCCTACTAACTTGGGTTAATCAAACTGATCCTCAACCTTCGCCTGAGCAAAGCCACGAATTGACACTTTATAACCCTCCCACAAAATACGTCTTTTTTTGGCAATATATTTATCGTTGTCTTATCAGAGGTCTATTTTCTGTAGCTGCAGTAACCCTTGAAAAAGCCGCTATTGGTGAAACTGATCCAAGTGCTCAATCTACTATAGATGATCTTATTCCGCTTCTTAGAGCGTGGGAAGTCCCTGGCTCTTCAAACAGATTAAACATTTCCTGGAGATCCCAAGTTTTAGAAGTAGGAGAAAAAATATCTAGCAATTCCTCAGAGACTCGCATAGCTCTCCGTACTGCAATTCGTCTCATAAGTGGAGATAAAGAAACTATATTGGATTTGGCTGATACCTGGTATGAGGCATTGGTAGCTTTAATGGTTTTTACTGATCCAGATCCTAGTCGCATTTCGGAGTTCTTCACTCTTGCAAATGACGTACATCCGACCGACACTACAATTGCTTGGGAAGCTGCCGCGGTCTATGTAGTGTCTGGGCGGTTGGCACTGGCATTGGCTAAGTTGGGTCTTATAGATACTACACTGGCTGCTGCCGTGGCAGAATTCTGTGAACAACAAGGCTATCTTGATCAGTATGTAGGGTTTGTATCAGACTCACAGCAAGATATCCGGGCACAGTTAAGCCTCCAACACGGCAAACGATGCCTCGAGGATCCAGAAACTTACCTGATTGGAATTAGCTATCTAAGATCTGTTAGTGTGAATGAAACTAGAACAGCAGTTGCAGACACGATACTACAGGTGCCCTTAGAGTCATCAGAAGATGCTTTAACACTACTTCAAGTCTGCAATGATCTAGAGTTAACCAAAGAACACAAAACAATATCGCAAAATTGGATTCAGAAGGCCTATAAGTCTGATGATTTTGGAAATGCACTCCAATTTGCATCATCCTCGGGTCATTCAGATTTACTTCGGAATCTCGTTTGGCAGATTTTTGAGTCATTGCTGATCCATGGCCAACCTATTCCGTCGAATGATCAGATAATGACTCAGTTTGTAGAATCCCCTAGCTCTTGCGAACCTGATATTAGAGAGGCAATAGCTCCTATTGCAGTTTTACATCAGTTCTATACTATGGTGTACGCGAACAATCTAACCGTCGCACTTCTATTACACTCTAGTTTGCTCTCATTCCCATATATCCCCCCTCCTCTTCGTTCAATATTGCTATGCGAATTCTTACTATTCTTATATCCCCTTTCGGATATAAATGTGGATATCGATTCTATTGCGGAAGTTTTGCGCGCTTTAGATCGTAATGACATCAATTTCTCGCTAGTGGAAACTGTAGTAACATACCGTCGCTCTAACAATGTTCCCTTGGGTTGGCACCTATTGTTAAAGTCAGATCAGGTTGTGGTCAATATGGAAAAATACATAAGGAATGCCTTAAACCGCGAAATCCCCCGTTGCTATCTATCTGCGCCTCAGAATTCGGTTATGGTGGATTAGGTGCATTGTTAACTTCGTCTATTGAAATCAAATACTCTAAGTATTAAGTTTGAAGCTTATTCTCAACCAAGCACTCTCAATATTGGATCCAGGACCTGAAAGGGTTAGCCGTATCCCATCCCACTAAGATCGCTAATTGGTCCATGCTCGGCTAGTACAGCTTAAGCACATGTGGGCAATTTCAAGTCATCCAAATAGGGGCACACACATATTGGCGAGCTTGAGGTAACTAAAAGCTGGTGTTATATAATTTTGTTGATTAAGCCAAGAGAAAACTAAGGAAAGTATTGAACTTGACTAAAGCACCTTTACTACTGAAAGCTATAGTGAATTTATTCAGCATCTGGTTACAATTTTGAATGACATTTTCCCAGGACTAGACCAATCAACATATCCAGGAACCAAACACGAGGACGTTCGAAGTGCCAAAGCTTATTCTGACACAAAATTACTGATTAAGGTTCATGATGGTATCGTAGACGCGACCTGTTACTAAATTCGATAAGGGTCACAAAAAAAAAAAAAAGAAAAGACAGAAAACTTTTTTTAAATGCGCAAGTTATGTGTACATGTCAGTCGAGGAAGTACTAAAATGACCACTGCGGCATTTTTAAAATCTGCGACAGGACAAAATTGAACTTATTTGGAGAACTGCAATGTATAAATTAGGTAATATAAGTACTGCGTGATGAAGTATGTCATATGATTACAAAAAAGCCTACTTTCGGTGAAACACCGAGCCGAAAAAAATCAATCAGCGAGGGCCACATTGCTCTCAGTAATTAGGCAGTGATTTGGTGAAAACCCTTTCAGTTTAATAATTACCGACAAATGGACCATCTCTCTAACCTTTTGGGGATCTTGATAGGGTTGACCCGAAATGAAAGGTATCCAATGGTAATGGCAACCTTGGCACTCAGGGTTTTTGATTATGACGTAAACTAGCTGTAGTTCAAGAACGTTGTAACTATAAAGAATATCTCAACATTTTATTGGTCGAGATTATGATGTATTTATAGATAGCAGCGTTCAGGGCCGTTTAGCTCTATTAGGAAAACTCTGTGTCAAAGAAAATGCATCAATTTTTACCCGAGCACAAATAAATATAAGCCAGTGTTTCGTATTTAGTCGCTTTTTTTCAATTATTGTTCGCTCGCAGCCACGATAGCCTTTCATAGAAATTGTTGCATCATAACAGCTAGAGACATATCTCCTATCTATTATCATTAATAAAGCACATTAATCGATATTCAATTTACCTAAAACATGTCAGATGTTCTGGTATCTTCACCCGTACACCCGTCCAAAGATGGTATTTCATCTCGTCGCCGACGTGAACGTGCAACATCTCGAATTAGGCATTCTTCAGCATCGCCGTCAACCACCCAGTATCGCAGGTATTCTGCGTCTCCATCTCCATTTAGGAGATTATCTCGTGGGATTTTAGCAGAATCACTAGCCGATACCCAGGAAGTTCCAGTGACTGTCTTCAGCGAAGACCAGGCTGATAAAACAGATACGGAGGTAACTTCATATGCCTTTGCTTTTGACATAGATGGTGTTTTGATGCGTTCCGGAAATCCTATCCCAGAAGCCATAGAAGCTCTTAGCATACTTAATGGTAATAACAAATACAATGTTCGCATACCATATATTTTTGTCACCAATGGTGGGGGAAAAACAGAGCGGATGCGATGCGAAGAATTATCTCAGAAAATGCTGACTGAGATTTCTCCTGAGCAATTTGTTCAAGGGCATACACCAATGCGAGAATTGGCACCTGTTTATGGGACTGTTTTAGTTGTAGGTGGAATAGGAGAAGCATGCCGACAAGTGGCAGAGCATTATGGTTTTCAAGATGTAATTACTCCGGGCGACATTCTCAAGTGGAACCCCGACGTTTGCCCCTTTCGCACCCTTACGGAGGAGGAATATGCCAAATCCCGTTGGAGAGATTTCTCTCAAGTAAACATTGAAGCCATCCTTATTTTCGCGGATTCCCGTGACTGGGCTGCCGACCAACAAATCATTCTCGATCTATTGTTGTCAAAAAATGGACTCATGGGCACTGTTTCTGAAACCTTTGATGAGGGACCTCCTCTTTATTTTGCCCATAACGACTTTGTATGGGCCACGAGTTATGGAGTTTCTAGGTATGGCATGGGCGCTCTCCAAGTTTCTATTTCTGCATTATATGAAGCCCATACTGGAAAAAAGCTGACAGTCACTAAATATGGAAAGCCCAACTACGACACGTTTAAGTACGCAAGCAAGATACTAAGTGACTGGCGCTCCAATAAGTATGGTAACAAGAAGAAACCGTACACTGTATACTTTGTCGGAGACACACCTGAGAGCGATATCCAGTTTGCTAACAGGTTTGACGATACTTGGCATTCCATTCTTGTGAAAACGGGGGTTTATCAAGATGGTACGGTTCCTAGGCACAAACCTCGAGTTATTGTTGACAATGTTCTCGAAGCTGTGAAGTATGCGCTAGCTCGTGAACACGACAATAAAGTCGATCAGGTCATATCAAAAGAGAAGTAAGACCAAGTCGCAATCCAATAGATCTTATGGTTATAGAAAAGACTTGTCTTTTCTGAGATCTACACATTCTCGTCATTTTCAACTCACTTGCAATGCTTTATATATTTTCTTAGAATTTACCTGATTTTTAAGTTTGATTTTTCAAGGTATAGCATGAAACAGTTCTGCATTTCATTAGTTCAGTATATACTCAATATTATAATTCGTAGCTCTATTAAGAACGGATTAAAAGAATGTTGAACCAAATACATACAGATATAAATAGAGATTGCCGCCAATCTTTTTACCCAAACCCTACCTACAGCACAATGTGCAGCGTTCGTTCACATGAGGCAAGTTATTGTTAAAAGAGAAGAATTGTGACTTGATAAACAGGAGAATTAGAGAAATATGATTGCAGCGTCCGCTCAGGTATATAGAAAGAGAATTGGCTTGCGTATCGAAAATGGATATTAATTGCACTATTAAATTTCACTAAATTTATACCAACGAATCGTGAAATCTGGCGTGATCTACTAAATCACATACTGCGTGAATCGCTACGTATATACATTGAGCGTCTGGCAGAGCATAAGAAGTCTACAAGTGCCACGAGACAATGGTTTGAATTGTGGTTGGTTGACGGTCGATGAATTTGATGTGATTCTGCAGCATGTTACCGACCTCGAGGCCTGGGGCGTATTAGAGTTTGTGGAGGCTCATTCCGGACCAGAAAGAAGTCTTTGCGTACAGCAAGAAAACAGAAGCGATCCTAAAAAGCCGAAAACAAATTCAAAGTAGATTCTGGACAGTAATAAACATTTTCGATGCAATATTGGAGATGACCACTTTTATCCGCGTAATCAACTATGGAGATATTATATTCACTCGGTTAGCCGTTACAGTTTGCTTTTGCTTGATTAAACCCATCACTCGATGTGTGAAATGAAGACCGTTGGTATATCTATTCGCTAAGGGTGACAAGATACTCCCCGAGGTAGACACCCACACTTCGTCTTCTGTATTTTATGGACGTTTTCTAGATCCTCGGTTCTTTCATCTTGGTCATTGCTATCTTCGCCTCCGTCTGATCCAGAAAGGACTGTAGTATAACGTAGATACCTCCGAATTGTGTGTAGGTAGGTATGTCGATCGGCTCTGTATAAATCGAATGAATGAGTTCAGCTTTCCAGATCATTTAAAAGGGTTGAAAATGTAAGACTGTTATTATAATACTCATACCTTTTATAGCTATAAGATTAACTCGTAGACGTCGAAGCTCAATTATACCTGGGAATTAAGTTTGTAACTTCCGGCTGAAATTTTGTGAAACCCAAGCATTATAAAATACGGTCTTGCTCATGGAAGATCCGATATTACAGCTATGTGGATCAAAAGTCTATAATGAAAACACAAAAAATCAACTTAGAGGACTGCTTCGTATGGGAATACCTGCCACAGTCAGCAATGAAAATGAGCAGACCCCTTTGCACGTGTTAGTGGAAAACGTGGACCCAAGCGATGAAGCCCAAGTCCAGGGGTGTAAAGAAATGATTCAAATATTGTTTGAGTGGGGAGCCGGTTGGGTACATCTTGATAAAGATGGGAACTCTCCAGGTTGTATTGCACTGAAAAGGAACTTGCCTAGATCAATTTTCGACCTGTTCGTAGCTGAAGGAGTCAGATCTGAAATATTGCTTCGGAAATTAGCTGGATCTCCGGAACCGGCAACTCAAGCAGAGTTAGCGAATAACCCTGCAAAATATTTAAAAGACAAATTGGAGTTTACTGACATTGCGTTACTAACCAGTGAGAAGGATGGAATTATGATGTCATGGGAAGAAGAAATCATGAAACTGTCGGTTCAGGAGCTGCTGCCTGAGGATGGGTTGACGGTGTTGAATGTCGGTTTCGGGATGGGAATAATTGATACATGTTTTCAAAAAAGGATGCCTAGTAAGCACTATATTGTCGAAGCGCACCCAGATGTAATTGAAAGGATACGGAAAGATGGCTGGATGGATAAACCTGGGGTGACAGTTTTAACAGGCCGCTGGCAAGACGTGTTGCCTCCTTTACTTGAACAAAATTTCTATTTTGATGCGATCTATTTTGACACATTTTCAGAAGACTATACCGCTATGCTAGAATTTTTTGATCTGGTAGTAGGCCTCTTAGCACCAGAGGGCACTTTTTCATTTTTCAATGGACTCGGGGCTGATCGACAAGTCTGCTATGACGTTTATTGTCAAGTCGTTAAATCAGATCTCAAAGATTATGGGCTAGAAACTAAATACAAATCAATAGAAGTTGATAGTGATGGTCAACGATTCAAAGGAACCAAACGTTCATATTGGAACGTTGATACCTATCAACTGCCAATAATCCGGTTTGCGTGAACGTGCTGGTTAAAAAATAATGAACTTCGCGGCCTAAAAATCATGGATAATCATACACTAATTAGCAGCTTTATTATTCATTTAGTTACGTCTAAAAGGTTTTAGAGTATCATTTAATCTACCTGCCTCCGCGAAGAGCCAATACTAAATGGAGAGTCGCACCAGGCTCGATTTTGTAGGAAGCGACATCTTGGTCATCGTCTGACATTTGTTTACCTCCATAGACTAAACGTTGCTGAGCCGGTGGAATGCCTTCTTTTTGTTCAATACGATCCTTGATTCGAGAAATCCGCAGTTAGTATTTAACTCTTTTTTGAGTGTAATTTTCTGCAACATACCTTGTCTGAGGGATCAATATCAAGCTCAATCTGGGTGAGTCATGAAGAACTGTGATAAATATAGAATCTTACCTCTTTTCCAGTTAAAGTCTAAGTTAGCAGATTTCTACAGTTTATGCCCATCAATGGATGTTACTTGCCTTTACTTTGATTTGCATAGTGTGGGATCTAGGGAGAATTGAAGTTCCGGTGCTACTGGGTGCTACTGGCTATTGTTAAGCAAGACAGGCCCAGTTCAGATCCTGCAATTAGCAGGAATAGCTAAGAATGATCTTAGGTTGGAAAATTTTTGAAATAGTTAAATAATTAGTGTAAACTTATTGAGTAATCTACAACGTCTTTCTCATTTGAAGTAATTAAATGTCATTGGTGTGTCTTTTCAATTTTTTTCTCGAGAATACACTGTAGCGCCTGAGACTCTAAGAGTTCAATAAGAGGTTAAGGAAACTAAACAACCTTCGATTAATGGTTAAGATCTAACATTCGCATCTGTGCATCTAGTCTAATCATAGTGTCTAACATTTTCATCCACGGCTGATCAATCGTTTGCTTTAGTTTTTCAATTTCTTTTAATTCCAGAGGTAGAGGTCCGAGGCCGTCCAGTATGGCCCGTTCGTCTCTCGTCACGTACCACCCTATTCTCTCTTTGACCTGAACTCTACCAGACAATATATCAAGATCAACCTGCAGTTTTCGTGGACGTAATGTGGATGAAGCTGGAACTGCTGGTCGATCGAAGTACCAAAGCTGAGGATTGGGTGGTGCAGTTTGGAGACTAGTGCCATTTGGCCATATCCCTTCAGAAGCCAGCTTCTTTTTAACCCTTGGTCTTAGTCGAGATTTTATCGCTGCCTGGTGCAGCGAACGCACCATCACTACCCGTCCAATTTCGTCAGGTTCCAAATGAAGGAAGTAGTATACTATTCTATCTTGAAATTGAGTCCCAAGAATCCGATAAGAAATAAACTGGTAGGCTCTAAGAAATAACCCCGATAAATATAGGAACATTAAACTACAGTGTTTAGACAGAATAAATTTTACTTTGACAAAAATTGATAAGACTTAATTACACCACAATTATTTTAATGGAATTGCCAGTTCCGCTTTGTGATTATCTTTCGTTCGTGCAACGCATTACTTAGAGAGGTGTGAATATAAAGCAACCTTCTCTTGTTATCTTAAAGAAATAGATTATTCGATATTTTTCGAAAAAGACGATGATTACATCAAAAAATAGAAAGACATAAATACTATGTTAATAGTAGAATGACTAAATTAAAGATATAGGCCTTCAATAGATTCCTCGATCTTGTTTTTAAGAACACGATCACGAGCAGACCGGAAATCACTAGCAGTGACGCGCATGCGACGTTCTCTCAGAGCCAGCAGCCCTGCCTCTGTGCACATTGCTTTAATATCTGCACCAGAAAGATCGTCTTTTAGCTGCACAAACTCTTCAAGATCCACATCTGGAGCAAGAGACATTTTAGATGTGTGAATTTGAAAAATCTTCCGTTTAGTGTTCTGATCAGGGTTTTCAAAAAGAATTTTACGATCAATACGACCAGGGCGAATCAAGGCTGGATCCAGCGATTCAATCTTGTTGGTCGCCATAATAACTTTAACGTCCCCACGATCATCAAAACCATCCAATTGGTTAAGCAATTCCAACATTGTTCTTTGAATTTCACGCTCTCCTCCAGAAGTAGAATCATATCGCTTGGTACCTATAGCATCAATCTCATCTATAAAAACGATTGACGGAGCATGCTCGGCGGCTACCTTAAAAATCTGCCGACATAATCTAGGACCATCACCTAAATATTTTTGAATCAGTTCAGAACCGACTATTCTGAGAAAGGTAGCAGAAGTTTGATTAGCAACAGCTTTAGCCAGTAGAGTTTTTCCAGTGCCTGGAGCACCGTAGAGAATAACACCTTTAGGAGCCTTGATGCCCATTTCCTCATATAGCTCTGGATGAGTCAAAGGTAATTCTACAGCTTCTTTGATTTCTTGGACTTGGTTTTCAAGTCCACCTATGTCAGCATAAGACTCAGTAGGCGCTTTGTCGAGTTTCATGACCGAAACCATAGGATCAACATCGTCCTGCAAAACGCCGACAATGGAAACAGCCTTATGATGAAGCAAGACAGAGCAACCAGGTTCTAAAAGATCTTTGTCGACAAAGGACATAATAGAAACATAGTATTCTGGCCCAGTTGCGCTAGAAACGATAGCATGGTCATCATCGATAATCTCCTCCAAAGTACCAACACCCATTGGAGTACCACGCAATTCGTCAACTTTAGTACGCTCTTCAGCTACTCTTTCATAAGCCGGTCGCATTTGCTCCTGATTCTGAACAAATTCTTCTTCCAAAAGAAGATGGTCTTTGATTCGTTCCATTTTCAAGAGTTTTAGCCGACATCGCGTACTGGGATAAACTGCTGGAAGTTTGCCACTAGAATCAGGCCCTTTCCGCTTCTTTTTGCCAAGCCTTGAATTGACAGGAGGCTCGTACTTGGGCTTCTCCCCTTTCTTCTTCCCCTTCTTCCGACCATCTCCAAACATATCTTGGTTTGCACCATACTGCGCTTGTCCCATCCCTGTAGTGGTGTTGTGTTAAGGAAGAACGAGGCTGTAGTGTTAACCTCGAATTTGGGACTTTTCACATAACGAAACGAAATATACATCGCATTTATTAGACTTTCCTCTCCTATTCACTGCTTCGATTTCCTGAACACACTTAGTTAATTTATCTTAATTGAGTTGGCTAACTGAAATCGACAAAAATGAGTGATATAGTAGAATTGGCTAGAAGAGCCGCTGAGAAGCTCTCAATATCCTCAACAGAAACCAATGCACGAGGAATTCCTCTTGCTCCATTTATTGAAAATGTGGAAACCTTTGTAGCAACTGGCGATGAAGCCGAAGCAATGCTACGTACTCTTCAACAAATGTTGGGAAGGTATCAATCTATGGAAATCATGACTCTTCGTCGTCAAGCAAGTTTGCAATCTAAACTGCCAGACATTCAACAAACGTTAGACACAGTTCTATTTTTGAAGGAGCAGGCTGAGGCTGGAAATTCCACCAAAACCACTTATGAACTCGACGATACTTTATATGCTAATGCTGAAATAGAACCTGTTGATTCTGTATGCTTATGGCTTGGGGCTAATGTTATGCTTGACTATCCGATTGATGAGGCTATAGATCTTCTCCAATCACGTCTTGTTTCTGCGAAGACAGGATTATCGGAATGCAAAGAGGATTTGCAATATCTTAGAGAATGCATCACTATTGTTGAGGTAAACACAGCACGTGTTTATAACTGGGATGTTCAAAGACGGAAGAAGGAGCGAGAATCGACGACTTCCATCAAAGTTCAGGCATGATCTCCTCTGAAAATATCTTTAATGAATAAATGAAAATTGTATAGCTCTTCTTAAATTTTTAATTTAATACCAACACGATTGCTATTACAATTCCGATTCCGACCCAACAAAACCATAATCAACTTTTGGTTCCTATCGATCTGTATTAAACGAAATTGCCCCAGCCAGCAAAACGAGGTCATTGCTGACCCTGAACATGACATCCATACTCTCTTTAAATTAAATTGCTAAGTAATAACTATACTGTAATGTCCACAAAGCGGAATAAGCAGAGTTGAGTCTATAAGCAAAATTGAATCTGATGCATTCCGAATAATATCTCGAGAACGCAACCACTCATTAATCCATTACCAGATAGACTATTCCACATGTTAGCAGAAACATAATATATCAATTGAACGCAACACGAGATTCTTTCAGTTAAACTACCGTATTTTGCAACAGCGAGACACTCATATTATGCTGATGCCAATGCGTAACGAAACAAAGGAGTTAAAATATGGAAAACAGTAGGCATAAATTACATAACAAGAATTCATATGGTCTATTATTTAAGAGCCTAATCCCCTTTTTTTTTTATTTATGAATAACTGAAGTTTATGACTCGTGGCGGTGCTATCTTATGTTTTAGAAAAGGAACTGGAAGTTAGTTTTTTTTTACCTTGATCAACTACCTACACTGTATACATAACCATTAATCAATACCTTAAACATATTTTATGACAATTTTAGGGGCTGATAGGGTTCAATAGCCAACAGAACTCCTGTAAATAAGATCAGGTGTTTTCACGTCTCTCGGTGGCTGTCATGGCAAATACAGTAATCGAGATATCAGACAGTGAAGACGAGGGATCCCTTAATTACAAGCCAATATGCTCTACATCTAAATTTGATAAGCCACAAACAGAAATATTTAAGTTGTTAAATCGTGCAGAAATGGAAAAAGAACGTTTAACCCGATTAAAACGGAAGAACGAAGCTGAAGCTGATTCAGGATCGACCATACTGAAGAAATTTGCCCACAATCACGTGGATACCAAAATCATAAAACACTCACCACAATATAATGATACAATGCCTGTAACTACAGCCGTTCCAACAATGAAAGATATCTTGAGTGCTTCTTGCTCTATTGGTAGTCTGAACTACTGCAATTCTTCTGTACTAGATGCCGATGGATCTATAGAAAGTCCCCTACCAACATTCTCTATAGTCAGAGATTCCAATCTGTATATTAATAAGAACAGGACGAGCGAAAGGTTTTACGATGGCATAGTGCTTCGTACAGCAGTTTGGGGATTTGCTCGTAAGGATGATATCACTATTGACGAAATATGGGACGCACCTAATTTGGAATGTGCCATATTGTCCGCGTTTTGTTTTGATTTCCCTTGGACAGTAAAAAAACTATTGAAAGGCAAAAAGAAAAGTGTAATTTTCCTTACTTCAGATAAAATTGTTGAAACTGAAACTGAAAATCTTGATGCATTTGATGAATTCGAACTTGCAGGTCACCATATACAGGTCTTACACCCTTATATAGGAGGAGTTGCTCGGATAATGCACTCAAAATTGCAGTTATTGTTTTATGAGAATCGTCTGAGAATTTGTATCCCGACTGCTAACCTCACCCCATATGATTATGGCGAATGCGATGGGGTTCTTGAGAACGTCGTCTTTATTCAGGATTTCCCCTACCATGAAAAAGGATATAAGAATAGAGTTGAACTACTTGATGAAGCACTATCATGTAAAGAGAATATTCATTACATAGGCGAGAACTTGAAGAGCGATTTTGCTCGTGAACTACTTCGATTTTGTTTTGCACAAGGTTTGAATGATGATACTCTTATTAAACTCAGAGACAATGTTGACTGGCGAAATACTGATGATATAAAGTTTGTTCATTCAATTGCCGGAACATTTCATTTCAGTAGAAGCACATCTCAAATGAAGACTAATCGGCCTTTGGGGAGTTTTATAGATAAGAAGAAGCCTCCTATCATGTGTAAAAGTGATGTTGCTCCATTTTACACCGGAATCCAAGGGCTGTCTCATTCAGTGTCCTCCTTAATTGGCAATGGAACAGTTTCCTGTGGCCATCTTAAATATATGGCATCATCAATTGGACTACTTGACCGCCAATTTATTATGCAACTTTACGCTGCAGCCCATGGTCTGTCTTTTAAAGAAATCTCTAGAAATTTATCGGAAGAAGATTTTACTAAAAATGTCGAGTTATTATTTCCTTCGAGAAAAGAGGTAGTAACTTCACGCGGAGGCATTAACGGCGCTGGAACACTATTTTTACCAAAAAGATTTTGGAATAATCCCAGATTTCCTAAGTCAGTTTTTCACGAACTAACATCACTCAGATCTGGTGTTATTTCTCACTCTAAGGTGATATGGACAGATAGAATTTGTTATGTGGGCAGCCATAATATTTCAAAATCGGCATGGGGTAAATATGACCAGCAGAAAGATTCATTAACTATAGCAAACTGGGAGTGTGGGGTAGTTTTCAAGCTTAATTCATCCATTAAAGTATGCAAGAATATAATAAAGGAGACGCCAGTTCTTACTGATCCTTTCATGTGCGATAATTACTTCAATTAATGTCCTAGACTATCAGAAATTTTAGGGAGATAATGTAATTTTTGAATTCAGGTAGAGAACATTGCTAGACAGTATCCTCCAAGTATTTATACTCAAATTGAAAGTTGGCCTTTCGTCGTTGTAGCCAAAGACCTTCATAATCAAAGTATCGATATGTACCTTGCTCGTAATCATCAGTAATGACGTCAGGTTCTTCATGACGTTGAAACCACGTCATGAATCCTTTGTGATATCTCCAGTTTTGATTCTTTAGCTCTTTAGCTGCCATATATTGCTGATAAGTTCCCTGACAGTAATAGAAAACATAGAATAGAGTCTCCACATCCATTTTAGCAAAAATACTAGAGTCATCAAGTGAGCCTAAAGGTGTCTGTGGGTAGTAGGATGCGGTAGGATACGGATTCTCTGGCCTGTAGTGTCGAGGTTTATTGGCATCACGGGCCTCAGGACAATGTATCAACGAAGACTCTAGAAGGTCAGCAATCGACGATATAGGAGGTGGATTCTCAGCACGCTTCTTAGCAGCCTCGAAACACCCTACTAATTCTTGAAGTCCAGGGGGAAGTGCAGATAAAGATTCTTCTGAAACACTAATATCTGAATTAGAAAGTTCCGGTGTTGATAAGGCCGAGTCATTTTTTCGTAATGGCAAGTCATCAGGACGAGAAGACCCAGGTACATCAGCAGAGGACTGGCTATTCAAACCAGCCGCAGCAACGGCAGCGGCAGTGAGTGTCTGTGTACCGTTGGGAATAGAAACACCAGGTGGTTTGTGCAAATTAGTTGAGCTCGAGGCTCTAGATACTGCATTGACTGTTGGTGGGGGAAGAGGCACTAAGCCGCCAGGACCACCGTTTGGAGAAGAAGCAGCCGCAGCCGCAGCCGCAGAAGCATACTTCAAAACCTCCCCTGAAGGTTTTGTGACCACAGATGCTGGTTTAGAATTTGAAGTCATAACTGAGGTTGGTGGAGTAATCGTCGTAGCCGGATGGACACTTGTGTTCAATGAAGCGGCGAGATTAGACCCTGAGGGTTGAGCTCTGACAGTAGCAGGAGAAGACAATGAACTAGATGCAGATCTTAAGTGATTATGAGTACTATCAGACTTTTTTGGTGTTTGTTGAGGAGCAGGAGATTGAAGATTTGTGGCAGATGAAGAAACTTGAACCGTCTTTTCTGCGGCAGCAGCAATGGCATTGAGACTGTCATCTTCATCATACTTGCCTTCACGAACCTCCGAATGAAAGCCGAATCCATCTTCATCTTCATCTAAATTAAGTTCGTCATATATTTCCTCATCTTCAGCAAACTCAACGTCTTGATTAGACTCCACATAATATTTAATGTCATCTTGAATACTTTCCACAGCATCAGGATCAAGGGAACCATTCTCAAGCATCCGCATAATTATTTCTAGCTTTTTTTGATGCCATTTATGACGATCAACTAAATGATCTAATTCTGCGATTCGTTCTTGTTTAGAAAAATCACGCCGATTTTTCTTCATAGACGAATGGATAGAATCCTGCTCTGCTTCAAACTGCTCAATCTGACGGTCTAATTCTTCCAAAATAGAGGATACAAACTGGCACATCTCATGCTTTTCTCGATCTCTTGGGTCTAATTTGGCTGAAGCTGTCAGACCTTCTCGAGAATAGGCTTTGGTCTTCATTTCCTTCTCACAGGCTTTGAATCGTTCCATCTCTGTTTCGATAATCTTGCGATTATCTGCTAAAGCCTTTTTGTCTTTTATATCGTTAGAACCTTGCCATGTCTTAATTTGATCTCGCAACCGCTGCAGTTTTTTGATCTCCCGTTTTAGATCTTGCTCCAGTTTCTCTTTTTGACTAGGATTTGAAGAGGCCTGCATTTTATCATAAAGAGCATCAAATATTTGTACTCCCTCCGTGACACGCTTGAACACGCGGTCCATTTCTCTGTAATGTTAGTTCTGTGGCATTGGGCTTTCTTGCCTATCGAATAGGCGAAGGTAGCAATCTGGGGCATGAAAGGGACTAGACAACTTACTGCTGTAATTTACGTGCTGACATTTCTCTGCATTCGTTCAATTAATTAATCAATCTCTTCTTGAAAATCTTCTTCGCGGCTACTAGCCCACTAGTATAGCTCGTTTGGAGGAATAGCTTCAAAAAAGGACTCTGATAGAACCTAAGGAGTCCTGCAGAAGTCTCTTGATTACGTCAAGTATGATCTAATTAGCAGTAAACGTCAGAACGACAATACTATCGGGTTGGTTTCGTTATTATAGTAATAAATTATTACTCTGACAAGATCATGAAGTATTCAGGATTAAAATTCTAGCTTAAATTTGCTATCTGATAAATTAACAAGACTGGAAATATAGCGAAAGGCATTGCTCGTTCGTTCTATCGGTACACTTTCATTCATCCACATTCATCCTATTCGAACGTCTAACATCTGCGTCAAGTTATAATCATAATATATTTCAGTAAATGTTTAAACAAGGTTGTTTTCTGAGAAATAAAATACCGAGTACTATTGCTACTATTGGGGTCGCTTTTCAATCATCTGCAGTGGTAAAAATAGCACCGGTAAAGGGGAGATCATCAACTGACCATTCTTCCGTTTCAGAAAAGATCACCGCTGAACAACTCAAGCAAATCAATGAAATCCCCCAACATCGATACCGCAACTTCTCTGTTGTTGCTCATGTAGACCATGGAAAATCGACTCTAAGCGATCGCCTACTGGAGTTAACTGGTACTATCCCTCCAAACTCAGACCGCCAATTTTTAGATCGACTAGAGGTCGAGCGAGAGCGAGGTATCACTATTAAAGCACAAACCTGTACAATGGTCTATAACTATAAAGGTGAAGATTATTTGTTAAATTTGGTTGATACTCCTGGCCACGTCGACTTTCGAGCTGAAGTCTCCCGAAGCTACGCTTCATGTCGAGGTGCTCTTCTTTTGGTTGATGCCAGCCAAGGCGTGCAAGCACAGACTTTAGCTAACTTTTATCTGGCATACTCTCAAGATTTGAGTTTAATACCAATAATAAATAAAATAGATTTGCCCCACGCTGATATTGACCGAGCTAAGGATCAGATTGAAACCATGTTCGAGTTAGACCCGGATGATGCTATACCTCTATCGGCAAAAACTGGGCTCAACGTAGAGAAGGTCCTACCTGCAGTTGTTGAACGAATACCCCCGCCACAGGGCAAAAGAGATGCGGCTCTCCGAGCTCTTCTCGTCGATTCGTGGTTTGATCCATATGCAGGGGTAATTTTATTAATATACGTCGTGGATGGCCAGATTTCTCGAGGAGATGCCGTATCAATGGCACATACCAATAATAAATATGATGTAAGGGAAGCTGGAATCATGCACCCAGATCGAACTATTACCAATCGCCTAGTGGCAGGCCAAGTCGGTTATGTCATTCTTGGAATGAAAAATTATTCCGAGGCTCAGTCTGGTGATACTCTTTGGCATACAGATCACGAAAAAGACCTAGAACCTTTACCAGGATTTGAAGAAGTAAAACCAATGGTTTTCGTTGGAGCGTTTCCAGCAGAAGGTACAGATCTTAAGAAAATGCAGGAATCAATCGAACGCCTAGTTCTTAATGATCGTGCTGTTACTCTGGAGCGCGAAACATCTGTCGCATTAGGACAAGGTTGGAGACTAGGATTTTTAGGATCTTTGCATGCCTCTGTTTTCCAGGAAAGACTTGCCAAAGAACACGGGGCCTCTTTACTTATTACCAGACCAACGGTGCTATACAAAGTAATTTATCGTGATGGCAGGGAAGAGATCATCGACCGACCAGACCGGTTCCCTAGTCCAATTGAGAAGAAGAACAAATGCAAAGACCTACAAGAACCAATGGTGGACGCAATTATGACTTTTCCACAAGAGTATGCTGGGGCAGTGATATCTCTCTGCGAGAATGGTCGAGGCCGACAATTGGAGTTAAACAACCTATCTACAGGACAAGTACTGCTACGTTACCGACTACCACTAGCTACTCTTGTAGATGATTTTTTCGGAAAGTTAAAAGGCCAAACCAAAGGGTATGCTTCGTTGGACTATGAGGATGCAGGATATGAAAGTTCAGATATCGATAAATTAGATCTGTTAGTCAATGGAGAACCAGTTGATGCATTATCACAGGTTATGCATAGGTCAGAGTTACAGAGAGCTGCACGAAATTGGGTTACCAAATTTAAGGAATTTTTGAAAAGCGAGCTTTATGAAATTGTTATTCAGGCCGCTGTAGGGTCACGGGTCTTTGCTAGAGAGAAAATCAAGGCAAGAAGAAAGGATGTACTACATAAACTTCATGCTTCAGATATATCACGAAGAAAAAAGTTATTGGCTAAACAGAAGGCCGGGAAGAAAGCGATGCGGTCAATAGGACGAGTACAAGTGCCTCAAGAAGCCTTTGAAAAGTTTTTGGCGAGTAGATGATGATTATGAATCATGAAATCCAACTTTATATGAAACTAATGTATCAATCTTATGGTTATTAGTAGAGAAAGATCGTAGTTTGACCTGCTCAGCGTCGGATATATCTCGAGGATCAGAATCTGCCCATTCGGTAGGAACTTTAGCGTCATCAGAAGCATAAACTTGAACATTAAAGGTATATCTTCCTTCTAAAACTGGTAGAAAGGTTATAGAGGCTGTTATTTGGCGTATAAGGGCTTGGATGTCCGCTTGAATTTCATCATCCGATCTTTGTTCGACTTCACAAGTCTCTGGCGTAGAAGCAAGATGAACATCAAATTGCCAGCGCTCGACAGTGTCACCAGTATCTAAATCAGTGATAACAACGACATATTTTGAGATTTTACCACTTGCCAACCACTTGTTTATTTGATGGATAAATCGACGGATATAAGCTTTAACCTCTGTATCAGTGGTTACTAGCATATTCAGACCATATTTGCGAACGACTGTAAAGTCTTCAGGAGGATAAATTCCTCTTTGAAATAAAATCGAATTAACAGAAAATTCGAAAAATTCTGCAACTGTTTTAGCTGAACCTTTTAAAGCCAATTTAGAACGAGTTGGCCCAGACATTTTCAAGGGATATTATATTGATTTTTGTTGGTTTATGTGTGTTTATTCTTTCCCTCCCAATGAGGCGGTATTGATGTCGAGAAATTCTGTTTCAGTAGATTTTTTAGAGATAGCCTCACTTGAAAAGAGAATGTAACTGTTCATTAATCCAATAGGTCTTTTACGGTTTATTTTAGAAACTAAATTTTTATCAAAACAACATCCGTACTAATTAAATTTTATTTGATAGGTTTTTTTTTTCTGCTTCTTACAATTGTCAAGTATTGCATTAGATGTATTCAATATTGCATCAACTCATGTCTGCTCTTTGTGGCTATCATCTCATGACTGTGGTGTGTGGTACATGATTAGTTGTCGCTGTTAGGTTTTCTTTTTGTCCCAATATACAAACATATAGGCAGCATTCCATCTTATATCACCTTTGATCTCAAGTAAGGCTAATAAATACTCAGGTAATAGTTTTACACGATATCATTATCATACCAGTTTTTCTTCATCTATTTAAGGAAATAGTGAGAGTTTTTTAGAATTATTTAATTTCTGTCATAGCTTTCTACTTGGGTTTATCATGTCTGTTGAAGAAGAGGCCCTGATTAAGCAACTGGCTGCCCTTTCTACCAAACTTGTGGAGGCTGTAAATCATCAGGCCGACCTCGAAGCTGCATTAAATTCTACATCGCACAAATTAAAACTTTCTGAACAAAGAGTACAAGAACTTGAAAAGTCAGACCAAGAGTTTCGAGAAAAACTGAAGCAAGGAATTCTTATTGATCGGGAAAACGTCGAAATGCAAAAGGAGCAACTGATGCAAAAGATCAATGAGATGTCTGAAGAAAAGGAAACTGCAGTGAAAAATAAACAAGATATTGAAACTGAGCTGGAAAATCTTTCACAATCTCTATTCGAAGAAGCTAACAGACTGGTGGTTGTTGCTCGAATTGAAAAAGAAGAGGCATTGAAGCGTTGCGAGCAGCTACAACAGCGAATAGACGAGCGAGATATCTTGCTATCATCTTTGGAAGAGCAGCTTCAAGACCTTAAAACAGTTCTGAAACAAATGGATCTTGAACGTGACCAACTTGTTCGGGCTGGCTTGGCTAAATCAGAAGCCGGACGTAACATGCTCTCATCTAATGGCTGGATATCATCCGATACCACTATTTTACCACCTCTCTCCTTTGAGGAGCTTAACATTGACGAAAATCAAATACAAGCTGAAATGCAGTCCGTAGCAAACTTTCTTGATAAGGATGAATCCCACCAAGTATCAGAGATACATGATTCCGATTCTAAGGACGATGCCACAGACGAGGATGGATATGAAACTGCGAATGAACAAGGTAATGAAAGTAGTATGGATCGTCAAGATAATTGCCAAGATATTACGTCAGCTAATATATCTTCCTCAAACTCTATCGCACCAATCACACCAGCATTCCCCACTTTTTTCTCCTATCTTATTCAGCCGGTTCTTCGATTTGATGTTGTTCAATACGCTGATTTTTTAGCGATGATCCCCCCTAAACCTAAACCTAAACCAGCATCATCTGCATCAGAATCCTCGGAATCTAGTTCGTTAACCAACCACACTGCAGGTCCATCTTCAACCATAGTACAGAAGTTAACCCGATCCGAATCACCTGGTCAAAGAGATCATTCCCCACAAGGCCTAAGATTCCCTAATGCTTCACTGTCTATATCTAACATTGCTTCATCTACAGGCTCTACCACAGTTACGTCGCTAAAAGATACTAAATTTTACAAAAGAATTCTTACAGAAGACGTCGAGCCGACATTGCGCTTGGATCTTGCACCGGGAGTGAACTGGTTGGGAAAGCGGTATATTTTAGCATCCGTACTTGATGGATCCTTAATAATTGACCCTATTTTCGAGCCTTCAAAACGTACTATAACTAAAGGCGTTGAGCAAAAACGACAATCCGAAGAAGTAATTTCTGGTGTAACTCCTCTTGAATTTGACTCTTCGGTATACGACGACTACTCTCAAGAGAACCTTATACTTACTCCTTGCTCCCTTTGTGGTGAGAATAGATCAGACGAGAAAAGACTTCGCCGACACACTATGCGTACTTCTTCCAAAGAAGACGCGACAAAGTATTTCCTATGTCCTTATTGTGTAGCTCGAGTTAGGGCCACCTGTAATCTTCTTGGATTCTTGAGGGCAGTGCGGGAGCAGGTCTGGCGAACCGAAACCGCCGAAGAACAAAGAAGGGCATGGGAAGAATGTATAAGATTGCGAGAGCAGATGTTCTGGACCAGAATTGGCGGCGGAGTTGTACCAACAAATGCAATATCTAGCATGTAGTAATGAAGTTGCTTAAATGATTCGATCATTTAAGAGAGCAGTGCATTTTACTATGCGAGCTTTAAAACTGTATGATTATGATATGTCCTATACCATAAAGTTAGTAGAGAGAAGAAGAAACCCTGGCACAAATTAATGAAAACTAAGAAGTACTAGAGGTAACTAGGGTATCTGGAACATTATTATTGTCTTTCTCACACTCTTTATCCCTTTTGTCTCCAGCAAGAATGTAACGACGATAGAGAGGAATAAGTATCTGAGCAACAAAAATCTGCTCTCCTTGGTAAAGTGCCAAAGGTATCGTCACAATGGCATTTTCCTCAGACTCTGGTCCATATTGGTCAGCATTAATAATAGCGCCGATGGTGACAGTTTTGGCAGGAATGACAAAAAGCATAGCAACTACGTCGCGACGCGAAAATTTCACTCCAAAAAAAGGAAAATAATGCAGAGCAAAAAAATATACTGCGGTAAAAAACAAATAGAGACCGATATTAAGAAATACTACCATTATAATGGAATTTCCGGAAACTTTCTGAAAAGCATTTTGTTCGAAGGCATTAGAAAAAGTGACCCAGATTTGAAGTAATAAACAAACTGAAGCTACTTTAGCCAGATAAACTTTCTTGAATAAGAATTCTGTGGTTTTAGGAAAAATGTTTTGAATAGCTTGTCCAATGGCCAATGGTATCAACATTGTTAGTCCAAGTCGTTTCAGTATGCTGGCGTATAATTGTCCAATAGAACCACTGGTACCAGCAGGATTGGCAAAAGCAAAAGGAGTGCTAGGCAGAAAATATAACTGCATTAATAGAGGAGATATGAATGCACCTAAAGTGTTGCCAATCATGACCTCTACCAGGGTCAATGAATCGTTCCCCCCAGCTTGACGGGTCATCATGACGTTTGATGCAACTGTAGTTGGAATACAGCCAACCGTAACTAAGCCTGCTAAAATCCAGTCAGAGATTCTATCATTTCCAGCGGCATGAATAGCCACACACAGTCCAAAGAGAAAAGAAGAAAATACCATAAAACTACTGATTAAACAAATGATATGAGCTCTCCATTGAATCGATTCTTTAATCAAAATATCAGTAGGTATCTGCATTCCATTAATAACAAACATCACTATTACAGCTCCATATTGGATACTCCACTCTGCTCGAAGGTATCCTCCTGCAGCAGCTACTTTTGGAGCAAACGCTGCAACCAGAATTACTACGCCAAGACCTACAATGAACCATTGCTTTAAAATGAGGTCATATAACCTTTTTAAAAACATCTTCTGGTTTCTATACCAGCGTTTCTCTTCATTATTCTGAGTGGATTCATCAAGTTGAGAAATTTTGCTGCTCTGAAAGATGATAGTTGTGGGGTCTGAACAAAACGATCCTTCCTCTATCTCAGACGGCGGAGAAGCTTCAGATTTAGCCTCACTGGTCATGATATATGAAAGAAAATTTAAAAAATGAGGAAGATGAGGGATGAGAATACAACAAAGATTTCCTAACTTAAAATTAAAAACTGTAGCATGAAGTGTGCAAAACAACCCAACAATTATTGGCTAGCGGACTAGTCCGATTCTTAACATAACACGACCGAACAAGAAAAACAGACTAAAGATTGGACTGGGTTGTCTAATGAAGAAGTTTTTGGGTTTTTCCTTAGTCTTTAGGCGAGTTTAAAGAACTGCAAGTAAACCTAATCAAGTCAGGGTAACTCCTGATTTATAGATCAGAGGGATTTCCTCAAGTCAGAAAGAGGGGGATTAGATTGAGGAGAGCCCATCTAATGTGTTAGAGCAGTCTATGAACTCTACACGGTCACTCTAGGGGGACAAATTACGTTTCTAAAAACCACTTAACCCAAGTGTCGATGGATCTAGCATTCAGCTAGCCTAAAGAGGCTTGTTACATTACGATATTGAACAAAGTAGATTACACATCGTATATCGACATACTTGATTACCTATCTATAGTGGATACGACTATCTTACCAATACACTAGATTACAGATAGAGGCTTATTAGCATGAGTCATTATCGACTTGCCTGTGCGATTTATCTTAGTACTTCCTACACGACTTCGTTATAAGTTAGCACCGTTATTACCCAATAGGAGTAGACAGAACCTTTAACATAAATAAGGTTTACAGTGACTATACCTACGGTTTAGCAAATAATACTAGAAAACTGGAATAGCAGCATTCAGAACAGTTCACCTGTGATGATGTTCCTACTTGAATAATTTTTCTTCAATGCTACTTAAAAGTATAAACACTATAATATAACCCCTTATCTTAGAGTTTTCTCGTCGTGTCCATTCCTCAATACTACTTACAACACTCTTGTTCAACTTTTTAGTGTATTACGCTTTTGACTTTAGTAACTTAGTTTTAGATATTATAACATGTATTTAGGTTATAAATAGCCATAATAGAACTCGTTGTGTATATTCTTTAACTTAAAATTAACCAATGCAATATTACCTTCCAGTTCTAGCCCGTTGAATTTTTATCAACTGATCCAAGAGCGACTGTATTTGTTCAGGTGTTGCTCTTACAGATGATGGGGGAACATGCCGAAGGGCATCAGGGTGCGTACTAGCGTTCATCACTAATGCAGGACTTGTAATATTATATCCAATGGGTTGCGAGTATAACGATTCATACGAGGTTTTAGAGTACTCTTGAGAATATATTGTGCTTTCAGGCATCGCGGAAGTCCTATAATCCATAGAGAGATTAAAAGCTGACGAATTGTCATACCCATATATCGACTTATCATTCGAAGAAACGCGAGGGAATGATCCAGTTTCTAATTTAAGTTGCTTTGATGAAGTGATCAAGTGTATAGCAGTAGATATATCCACGGATCGATGGAAGTGGTACGGAACGTCCGCATTGCTTGAATCTAAAATATAGAGTTGAAAGTGTTCATCACAAGGGCTGGTGTCATCTAATACAACAACTGCTACCATGTTTGTTCTGGAAAGCTTAGCCAGAACCTCTGGAATTGGCTTCTGAGGCAAAAAATCGACCACTGTGGAGAGCGAGGCTGATTTGAAGTTTCTCTGCAGATTCTTACTATATTGAGAATTTACTTCAGAAGGAATACTAAAAATTATACAATCTTCGGAGGTTTTTGCTTTTGAATCTTCGGAGTTGACCTGACGATTGTCAGTTCGATTAGCCCGATTACGGCTAGTATCTCCTTTTACGTGCCGCTTGCCATGATTCTGTGCCTTGTTATCCACAGATCCTTTATTGGAACTAGTTTGTGACTTTGATATTTCTGGTTTCAACCTGCATCCATTCAGTTCAACACCAGTTAGATCTTTCTGAGCCTTACTGCAGTCCTCAGGATTAGTATATTGTACAAATAGAAAGTTTAATCTATTTGATATTTGCACAACTTTACCGTAACGACTAAAAAGTCTCCAAATACCCCTTTTGGTGGTATCTTTTCGAGGGAAATTTCCAACAAACAATCTAGTACCTTGACCATAATAGTCCCAAACTCCTCTAGATACGTACTCAGCTTCTGCATCTATATAATCATGATATCCTTCAGTCTCTTTCCCATCTAAACGTGAGTTATCCATAGTTAATATTTGCTGATTTCTCATATGACCTGAAGAACTTGCTGAAGGATCGATTGGCATCATCGGTACAGACGAAACTTCAGAAGACATCGAGGGTACTAGCGTTTGAGATTGAGCACGTTGATTTTGACTCAATGACTTCAAAAGAGACAATAAATCGCTAGTCTCTACCCCACCAATGTTGACCTTCTTTGTGGATGGTTCTAACATATCTTTCGCTGAATCAATGTGTGACGTCCGCTTCACAGACTTTGGAAGAAGAGATTTATTCGGCGAGATACAAGCTTCCTCTAAATGAGATATAACTGGATTAGAAGGTTTAGATAAGCTGGACATATCTAATTCTGGGTCATATTCCGATTCCTCTGAATCGGAATCGATATGATCATTAGTGCCTGTTTTGATAAAAACGGGAGAAGACCGAAGCTGAGAATTAACTTGATCAGGTAGTAATTCAGATTTGGGCTCTAGTACTATGCTAGCCGAAGAAGACATAATATTTTCGGGTTTTGGTGCAGAAGGAGGTGGAGTGCGCATGATGTTACTTGCAAAGAATGGAGTTATTCGACTATACAATATCAGTTTAGTACGTTCGAAGAATGGGGAAAGCGTAATACAAAAAAGAAATTTAATTATATAAAAAAGTATCGATGATTAAAAAGAGGAATGAAGTATCTTTCCGTCGTATACGTTGAAAAGGAAAAAGAATGAATGAATTGGAGAGCCCGATAGTCGAAGAAATGAACTTTAAAACCGGCAGTTTAGTTTTCTCGATGGACTCTCGATGGACGGTTTATAGTGCAAGATAACATCAGATACAGAACGGTATTAATGAATAAAGTATTCCTTCTTGGTATAAGGCGTGTAAATATATTGAATAGTTCGTCATTGCTTAAATGTACTAAGGGCATCCGAACTAAAAATGCATTTTCGTTTGACCAGGTTGATCCTGGCCAGATTGATCATGCAAAATCCTGGTTACAGAGTTTACGACCAGAAGATATTCCTCTGAAAGATTTTAAAATAGTCTACTCTGGAAGCCAAGGTCCAGGAGGACAGCATGTTAATAACAGTAAGTTTTAATAATATGATAGGGGATGTACATATACATCAGGCTTATCGATTATATAAGATCATACTATTAACTCAGCAAAAAGTAAAGTGAGAATCAGTCAACCTTGGAATAACGTATGTTGGATTCCTCAATTATGTAAATCTATTATAGAGTCCAGGAAACGAGACTTCCTGTTTCTTAGTCCAGATCAATCGAAACTGGTAGTGTATTCTCAACAGACAAGAAGTGCTCAAAAAAACTTAGAAGATTGTCTAGTGAAGTTAGTAAAAGAAATAAAACGAATCGTTTCATTTCCAGAAGAACTCTCAGATGAAAAGCTGACCGCTATTCAAAGGAATAAAAAACGGGCCAACGATCGTCGATTGGCAGATAAAAAGCATCGGTCAACAAAGAAGCAAATGCGTGGAAAACTGGATTTTACGTAATAAATAGTGATAAAAACAATATAATTAAATATATTTCAGTCTTATTCTTTCGTAATTAACATCATGGCGCCTTTATGGTCAAGGTCCGCTTTATAACTCCTTGTATTGCTTCACGAACAGCTGTGTCAATAGAATCGTCATGGAGGAACGACTCAAGTTTTTCTACAAAGGCATTAATGGCGCTCTCAGACAAACTTGGCCTAGATATCTGGTCAAACGCACGCATAGCGGCCATTCTCAGCCGTCTAGGAAATTCAATACTACCAGCTTCAACCGAAACCAACGGACTTACTAAATAGTTCGTTAAAATTTCATCATCTTCCGGGACTGATTCAAAAGATTTTTCACAGACATAGTCATACACTTCCCATACATCGATCCCTGATGAGAAAAATCCAGAAACCATAGCTGTGTACTGCAACAGGAAACATGATAACTGAGCTTCGTTTCGTTTCTTGATAGACTGAACAGCCGAGTCTAATATGGTTTTCACGACAGCTCCTCTTAGTGCAGGATTATCATTTACACTGCCGAGGACATTCACATTGATTTCAGGCAAGTCTTCTAAATTTTTTTCTGAAACAGATATTATCAAGTTTCCATTTGTATCTTCTTCCTGATTTTGTTCTCCAGAATTATCGTCGATACCTAACAATAGTCTTCTTAAGCGGATTTTAACAATATAAGAGAGTTCTAGATGACCATAGGATACCCAGAGTGTGGTAGATTCTGGATTAAATCGAAGACCCTTCTGGAGAATAGTTCGTGCTGCTACGGTATCAGAGTTATCGTCGACTTCTATGGTTGCAGCTAGAATCCAGAGATCAGGTTTCGCAGAATGCAGTTTCAGCATCCTTGAAATAATACTATGAACTAATTTAACTGCGGCACATTTGCGGGCATATTGGATATAAGCTTTCCATAGATCGATGTTTCCAGCAAATTTACGAAGCGCACGTTCATAGATGAAATTGATTCGTCGTGGCCCCGAATAATCAGAGATAGAGACAGAAGAATTTGGGGCTAGTCGGGCTCTTCTTTTCTTTCTGAGGGCTTCGACATTCTGTTCGTATTTGATATAATCAAAAAAATCCTGTACTTTTCCCGCTCTGCCGCTTATTCTATGTTCAAAGTCAAAACGACGCTTAGAGATAGATTTAAGTTCAGATTTAGAAAAGATTCCCTTTTTCTCCAAGTCCTTGAGTTCAGGAACAGATTTCTCTAAAAAATACGTTGCTTTTTCCATTCTTATAGAAGGAAAACTTGAGTCAGAATTATGTCCCAGAAGTACGAACCAAAAAAAAGTTAATTATACAAAATATCACCGTTCACAACTAAGCCGTTCAATTTTTTTTTTGGTAGAATTTGTCAAATATCAATTTTGATCTGTTTTAATGATTAAGTAATTTTGCTAAGGACCAACAGAGTACACAATAGTATATCTTGATGTAATACAATCCGTTTGAACCAAGGAATAGATATTTTCTTTATACTTAAAACAGTTCTCTCTACTTTTTACTCTCTGCGAGATTCTGTGCACTCTCCCATTTCCATTTTGCAGCTTTGTTCAAAATCCGGAGTTGCATTTCAGATAATTACGACTACAACCCCCTAGAAATCCCTGTTTGTAAAAGAAAATGGATTTTGAACTTGACAATACTCAGGCTAATGTCGATATACTTATGACTGAAAGATCTGGTTCCGGCGATGAAAGTGAAATTGACCATGCTGACCTTAAAGATATATCAGATGAAGGATTGAATGCTGATTTCACGCACCTCAATCTTATTGATATTGGAGATATAGCAATATGGTCAGTTTCAAGCGCTAGAACAGGATTTGGTGTCAAGGAATTAAGAAGTCCAGACCGAGAGCAATTCTGGCAATCTGACGGCCCCCAACCTCATCACTTAGATGTGCAGTTTCCGTACTTAGTCACCATAGATCGGATTGCTATATACTTAGACTTAGCACAGGACGAAAGTTATACTCCATACAAAATCAAAATCAGTGCTGGCACTGGAATTCACGATTTGCATGATGTAACTACCGAACAGTTTAAAAATCCAAATGGGCTGGTATTTATCCAGCTATCCAGTTCGGAACATGTCCAACGTCCTTTAAAAACTTTTATGTTGCGATTAACTATTTTACAGAATTATCAATGCGGAAAAGATACTCATCTAAGAGGAGTACGATTTCTCGCACCAACTAAGGAACTGTCAGATCCTGAGGTTCTATCTAAAATTCCACAGTTGCCTTTTTCAAGCATCTCATTAATATCTGAAAGTTCTATTCGATAAACAACACCTTTTTCTTTGATTTAGCAATGATTCTGATAACTGTTGTTGATCTGAACTTGGTTGCTTGCTTCTGAAGTATTTGCACGTTTAAAGACTAATTGTGACATACTAAATATTATCAAAATTATAATAAAGATGAAAAGGCACAGGGAAAACGATTTTGATTTACATAATGCTATAGTAGTAATCTTTATTTTTCGGTCAAATTTGTCGCTACCTAAAACATCCTAATTAACTTCATGAATACATTTCTGGGTTTTACAAACCGATCCAAAAATTAATCAATATCGTGATAAGGTACACTTAATATATATTACCTGAAAATTAGGATTTTTAAGAAATCATTAGGAATTCTTATATTTAGTTTTTCTTTACTATCTATACTGCAACCGATTTAAACATAAACATGCCTTCTGAAAATAGCAATCTCCCACTACGGTAATGACAAATAGGCAATTCTTATTGGTCAGCTCCATCTCAAACTTATTTACAGATTTCCAAATCGGGACTTATGTTTACTGTATTCGCCATATTAAATACTCATCATACTCATTTCTTGCTTGTTACACTGTTACTAGCAAATAAGGATTAGGAAGGAACTTCCTTTTCCACAAAAATCGTAATTGCTGTCATTTTTTGGAATTAATATTTGTTTATTTGTAGAACCCTTAACTTATTCTTTTTATTGCGATTTGATCCTTATTCTTCAGATCCGTTCAGTGATTAATTACAGACACTAGCTCCATCTACTTGAAAAAGAAATGCAACACAGTGTTGGAGACGATTACCTGAATAATGATTCTAATTTGGTCCAGAACGAATGGTCCAAGGATAGTGGTCGCTCATTACTACGTCCTAGTTTGGAGGATCTCCATTTGGCAACCAGAGACTTGCAGATGTTCCGAATTGATGAATCCATCGTGCCTAAATCTCAACTTAGCTTGAACGAAAACCAACTACCTACTATTATAGAAGATGAATTGACAAGTCTAAGCATTCCAGTTGGATTTTCTCAACAGTATGCCGAGTCTGGTTATTATGACTATATGAGTTCCGCCCAGGCACAAAAACTGGCCAACGATTTTCTACTAACAGACCGTTCATCGCATACTTTAAAACATTGCTCCAGTGCCATGGAGCTCAATTCTAATATCGGGGACGGCAATCAGTATTTATCATCATCTGTGTTTGATCCTGACTTTTTATCTAAGTGTCGCCCAAATATTTCTCCTATGTTGGGCAGTGATATCGGAACTGACACCACCGACAGCATATCCCCGGCAATGATGGCGAATGCTCGTTTTATATCTCCTCCTGGATCTGAAATTTTACCACAACAGGTATTTGAACCTGTCAAAGATAGTTCGTCATATTCTGTGGCAGACCATGGAATTGCAGTTCTGTCCGCAGACCACCCGTCGCTGGCGCCGGGATTTAACGACCATTCTTTTAATGGAGCAGCTATTTCCTCTTCTCGTTCTGCAAGGACTCGTGAACGAGTTTCCCGTTTCACACAACCATCATCAATGATTTCTCAACAATCGTTTTCCCCTGAGACTCCTCATTCATCTCAATTTTCCTCACCATCTCCTTCACCGACTAGATCACCAGCCCTTTCGGTAGGATCTCCACATAGAGAGCATACTTTTATTAGTTATGTTATTGACAGTCCCGAGCAAAGTCCTACCAGAATCAGCGCCAAGATAGTCTCCAGCCCAACGTTGGAAGCTTCTCCATCAAAATCTGCACAAGATATTGATGTACCAGATATTGTTTTGTCTTACCTTGAGGGACCTGACTACGATTCAAAATACCATTGCCGGTTTGACGACTGTGCGAAAGTATTTAGCCGGCGATACAATGCAATCTCACACATAAAAACCCATCTACAGCTGAAACCTCACCTATGTGTCGATTGTGGTATGCGTTTTGTGCGCCATCATGATCTAATAAGACATGAGAAAATTCATAAAGAAGATAAACCATTTCAGTGTCCATGCGGAAAAACTTTTGTTCGCCAAGATGCTTGTATAAGACACCGTGCTCGCCAAATTTGCTTCGGTGGAATCGATGTCCCTCGTTATCCTAAGTCTCCCAAGAAGAATAATCGAGTTCGAAAAGCGAAATCGATGCCAGCTATGAAGAAACAAGCATCTACTCGTGATCTACGCAATAAAACTTCTCGAGCCATGATTGAAGCAGAACATGAGATGGCTAGCTTAGCACCAATAGAGCAGAACTTGCTGCCTACTTTCCGACACAGTAGTACCATTGACGAATCAGCCAATTTAAATGAAACGGATGGTGATTCTCAGATTGTTACTCAAAAAGAAGATTTTCTTCAACAAGAAACAAGTACTGGAACTGATCTAGGCGAAGACTTATTTGGTCAGTTTGTCGAATGTTATGGTGATCCACTAAGTCCCGAGAACGATTTATTCCAATTCTGAATCTAAGTTCATTGAAGAAGTTTATATTCGATGGAGAGGCAAAACTGCTGGACCTATCCTGTATCTCTGATATAACTTGAACCTATGAAAACTATCATAAGAGATTATTTATTATGTGCCGGGTCGGCCTTATATTATTATGGAAAGTGTAAACTAGTTTATTGTCATTGTATTCTTAGTCTAAAGAGCAGTGGATGTATTACTCGAAGTTTTCTCGTAAAATTTCCGGATATAATCAACTATTTCAGGTTTATTTTCCAGCAAAGCTTGCTGCTGCAAACCTACAATAGTGGAGTACTGTAGCTTGAGTTCATTTTGTAAAGAAACTAGTTCAGACACAGCAAAATCAAGTTTTCCTCCAAGTGCTAAAGCAAGAAGATAGTTTTTCGCGATTTGCTGAAACTTATCCTTTTGGTACATTGATTTTTTATTTCGATGAGACTGAGAGGATTCCCATACACGATATTCTCGCCAAATGCAACTGGCTAAACGGGCATCCGTATTATCATGTGCAGCTTTCATCAGAGTATTATATATAATTGAATTGCGCAACATAGGCTTTCCATCTAACCTTGTTTGCAACTTTTTGAAATGTTTTAATTTAGGTTGAGGTAGTTTTGCCGGGTTCTTAGAGTAATACGCTTTGAAAAGATCTCCCGAACCTATAAAGGGAATCTCCGTCAAGCGATTTACTTCAGCCAAAAACCCACTTAAACTGTCATGGGCTCTACATGCCTCTAAATAAAGAGCAAGAGTCGTATGGTAAATAGCACCAGGGTGCCTATCTCTAATGAAGTTAAAAACAGCCCTGCATTCATTTATCAGCAATTCTTTGCTAGAGAAAGAAGTGACATCAATGAAAGGTGGAATATCAGGCAGATTGTCATTAGTAGGCAAGACAGAGAAGAGATCTTTGGCGTGTGTCGGAATGTTTTGGAATGGAGGAACAGATAGGTTAGCATTGGCATAGGCCATCATAAGAAAAGAAAGTACAGTGCCATTGGGATACGAATCATCGGTTTCGCACATTTTCTTTATCAAAGGTCGAAGCATAGAAATTTCACCCGATTTGCCACATAGTTGGGCCAATGCCTCAATAGCTTGTACGGTAAAGGGCAATTTTTCAGAGACAATGCGACTTAAAAAATCCCAAGCATAGGGGTGATAAGATGGGTCTTGAGCACAAGCACTAGCAAGCGAGGCATAGGTAGAAGTATCTGGAACAAGAGGATTGATAGCGCGGTTCACGAGTTCATCGAACAGGTTTAGCGCCCGTTCAGGTAGGCGGATGGAAGAGCAAAATCGAATAAGATCGTTATATACAGAGAGTGTGGGTTGATATTCTACTGCCATCAGTTTCATTCCCTCGAATAAGTCAAACGCAATATTTGCACGATTCTTGTGATATGAACAAGCAGAAATGTAAGCTTCGTAGAAACCTCGAGAAGGTTTAATCCCTTCCTCTCGCATCGTCACGAGTAAGTCAGCGATAGAGTCAGGTTCTCTGGCTCGAGATAAGATCTTTGCGACAAGCTCATAAGTTAATGAATTAGGCTGTATATTGCGATCAGCGAGAGAAGCCAAAATCTTCCTACCATCCTTGGGGAATCCAACAGCTGCAAATACTCGAAGAAACTGATTGGAGACATCCAGGCTTGGCTGATAGATAGAATTAGAAAGCCGAGACCTTATAAGTCTAGCAAGATCGGGCAAGCGTTCAGTTGAAAGACTGGAAATAAGAGAAGCCCAACTAGCAATCGACAGATTAGGACGGGAAGATAACGCGGCAGCGATAGCCGGAAAATGATCGTCAGCTATTAGAGGTCCCATAGATTCAGATATGCCAAGCTCATGAAGAACAGGAAGAGGAAGTGCAGATGAAGTATCAAAAGGTTTAATGCAGGGATCTGGGGGAGATCGAATCAATGAAGAGTAAAACGAATCTATATCATCTTGAGAAAGGGGTTTTTGAGAAGTTGGGGTCGAAATAGATGAAGGAAAGTTAGATTTCTGACTCCTTTTAATATTTTTTAGCTCAGATACTTTAGTGGCTTCAACTAAAGCTTTCCGAGAAGGAGGACGAGAAGAAACAGGAATCAAGGATCGATAGAATCTGGTCTCACGAGGTGGTAAGAAGTAGAAAGAACGAAATGTAGCACGATAAAGAGATCGGGAAGTGGACATCAAGTAAATACATTGACAAATCTCTAAAGATAGGTTCTTTCTTAAAATATCAATTAGAAATCAGAAAAAAATACGGACGAACAGAAATGAACAATCGCTATAAATGCTTTCAAGAATACGCGAGGTTAGGGGTATCTGGAAATAGCGTTTAGCGGTTAAACAAACATTTTATTAGAATAAGTGAAAACCTTCTGTCTGCCTGGAGTGGGAGAATAGTAGGGTTACCTCCAAAGCCATATTAGCGTGCGTGACTGGTAAAAGGAGGGTTAACCATTGAAATCGCGACGCAACGCTTTAATTTGGGAGTACCCAAATCGAAACTCTTCTTCTCTTTGTACCACCTAGGTTTGAAAGACGCACTTGCCTTAATTAGGAACTGCCGACAAGACTAGGAATTACCACGAAATATCTAAAATGCAGATTTTTGTGAAGACCCTTACCGGTAAAACCATCACTCTTGAAGTGGAGTCTTCGGACACCATCGACAATGTAAAGTCGAAGATTCAGGACAAAGAGGGAATCCCCCCCGACCAACAGCGTCTCATCTTCGCTGGCAAGCAGCTTGAAGACGGTCGTACTCTTTCTGATTACAACATTCAGAAGGAGTCGACACTTCATTTGGTGCTTCGCCTTCGTGGTGGTGCCAAGAAGCGTAAGAAAAAAGTTTACACCACCCCCAAGAAGATTAAGCACAAGCACAAAAAGGTTAAACTTGCCGTGCTCAAGTACTACAAAGTTGATGGTGATGGAAATGTTGAGCGCCTCCGCACTGAATGCCCAACTTGTGAGGCTGGTGTGTTCATGGCTAACCACAAGAACCGCCAGTACTGTGGTCGCTGCCACATGACTCTCGTACGTCAATAAGCAACCAGTTGTATATTAGACCAGTTGTTGTTTATATTGGTGGAAGAGTGTATTATGTTTTTCATCGTAGCTTAGTATATTCTGTTACCTCGTCTATTCTAAAGATAGCAGTACTAGTTTATTCGTAGTAAATTCGCTTTGAGGATTCTTTATGCTGGTTACGGTAGATCATCGTCGTGTTTGCCCTTTATGATTAATCGAACACCTTTCTCATGTGCTAAGTCTGGTTTTAAATCCTCGATAGCTTAGTTGAAGCCTAACACTACTTCAATGAAAAGCCGTAATGCTTTTTAATCTGAATTTGACTATATTTCTTCACTCTCTTTTGCCTACTGTGTTCTCTTATTGTTTATCAGTTTTCTTGATCACCATACTATAATCTGTAATTAGCATTACTATTAAATTTGCTATTGTCACTCTAGTTTGCGTAAAGTACATACTGTACTTGTTGCCAGTGTAGATTGTCACAACCTTGAATTAGATTTTTTTTTTTTGAAGTAACTAACTTCTTTGAAAAATATCTGCATAGCAACGGTTGACTAATCAGAACTGAGTATTACCCGTAAGGACTTCACTTGGGTACGAGTGAGGGGTAACAAATTCGGTCTGAGTTGACCATAAAATGACTGCCCAGTTTTTGATTGTTAAAAAAGAGAAAGACACAGATACAAATCCAGAATACTATAGAAAAATTCCTATTGATTTACGCATCTTCTTGAGGGTCTCTTCTCCTATTTCTTTCGTCAACGCATTTAAGCTTACACCTAATTAACTCAGTAGACAAATTCTTCCAACATGTAACTCTAATTCCAACAGAAGGCAGCATCGCATACTCTCAAGTATTAACTCAAAGATTATCATCACATTATTTATCATGCTAATCTAATTCGTGTCGGGACGAATAGCTGGTTAAGTAAAATGCAGTATTAATGAATTAGTATATAGTATAGAAATCCGAATATAGCTTCACATAACTTTTAGCTCGGTTAATCAAAGGTTCATTATTCTGAGGGTTTGAACCGCAAAAGTGATTGAGGGTAGTATCCCATTCTAGGATAAGACTTTGCCATTGTTGCTATACTGAGAAATTTTTTCTTCGACTAATATAACAGAGGTCTTCCTCGCTAAGAACTGTAAACACGCGAAGCCAGACGATCTTAATTAATTCCTTCAGTATATAAACTATATATTACTCACACATGCGCTTTCTTATTTCTAACATAATTGACAATCATTAAAAAAATATGAATGGTGACAATAATCATTCTGCCAATTGTCAATTAATAAAATCAATGCCTGTTTAAAGGTCTAAATCTTATCATATAGTATGCGCTAAAATAGGATTACAAGCTGAAGACTTAGTTAGTCCTTTGAACTTAAATAGAGAAAACTTAATAGTATCAAGGGAAGAAGCGAGAAAAAATCACAAGAGTCTAGCGAGATTAATAATGATGATTTTCAATAAAAATGCGAGTGAGGTACACCTATTTATATTAGAACTAGATACATATTTCAGTAACTAATACAGTTAGGGTTAGCTAATATTGTTACTTAACAGTGACTACTAGAAATTCCGAGTACACCGTTGAGTCTACTGTGACAAGGCCCCTGCTGTTCCAATATTTCTAACAGTATGCAATTCGTAATTAGGTTTCAAAGTTTTCGGTTTCTCCTGACCACCGATTAATTAACCAATAAGGAACGACGTAGGTCTAATATCTACCCTTAATGTTTATACCATAAATAACCTACATTTGTTTTACCTGACTATCTTCGTAAGAGTTTCCACCATTTTGACAGATAATCTCACATTTCGGGGTGGAGATATCATTTTACCATCAACCTATATCTCTAATATACCCGACCGGTTTGGTTGAAATCTTTTCCTAGACCTGTGAAGTCCCTTAGTTGTATTGTCCTAGTCATCAGTTACATGTGAAGTTTGATAGCTACAAAATTGACCAACAGCTCCCCATCACACCCACTACTGCATTAGTTGGTGACTGAGTATTTTTTTTCCGAGTTAAGAAAAAGCCACTTTTAATCGAGATATCTTCTTCTTTTTTTTTTCAGACAGGATTTTTATAAGTTGATCGAAGTAGTGAGACATTGTCCGTCTTGAATACCCTCTGTCTCAAATTCTGACTGTTTGACTAAATCTCAGGACCCTGACTTACTGACCTAATATTTAATTTTTGAGGATTTGATCATGATAGTTTTAAGTTTTTTAAAAGCTCGCAGGTATCGCAATCTGTTGGTCCTAGTTCTGTTTGCCATAACAGGCTTGATCACACTTTCTTCTATGAGCTATTCTCCTGCATCATGGAAAACTTATTCAGGTAACCATGCATCTTCTTCTGACTTTAAATTGAATTTTGAATTTTCCAAACACTCAAAAGAGCAATCTTACAAACCTGTATCATTATCTGAACAACTTCCTCTGATACTTCAAGCTCAATCAAATAGTCGACGAATATCAGCTGATCCCGAATCTGACTCGTTGCCCTCTGTTGAATCGGGTTCGTATATGTCAAGGAAAGATCATTATCCTGTACAGAACTATATCCCCTTACCTGATCAGGATTTGAATACTATAGGTCGCATTCAATTTGACTTACTGACACCACAAACCCCTGACCAAGATGCTGAACGAATACGTAGGTTAGAAATCATCAAAGAGGCTTTTTTACATGCCTGGAGTGCTTACAAATCTCATGCTTGGGGACATGATGAGCTTTCACCGTTATCTCTGAAACCTATCGATCCTTTTGTTGGCTGGGCAGCCACATTAATAGACTCTCTCGACACTCTGTGGATCATGGACTTACAGTCTGAATTTCTAAACGGCGTAGACTTCGTGAGCTCTATGGACTTCTCCTTATGTAATCGACCCGATATTCCTCTATTCGACACAGTCGTTCATTATCTTGGTGGCCTCATTGCGGCTTATGATGTTTCAAGACATAAATACCCTGTTCTTTTAGCTAAAGCCGTTGAACTTGCAGATAATCTGATGGGTGCTTTTGATACGCCTAATAGAATGCCTATGCTTTTCTATTATTGGCGACCAGAAGATACCGCTAAACCAAAATGTTCATCTCAAGCGGCATGTACTGCCCACATTGGATCGATGTCTCTGGAGTTTACTCGCCTCTCCCAATTAACCGGAGACAATAAATATTTTGATGCTGTTCAGCGCATCACTAATGAACTTACTCATGCCTTGGCATCTTCTCCTATTCCTCATCTGCTCCCAACCAAAATAGACACATCCGGTTGTCAAATAGTCCGCGAATACGGTGAAACTGGTTATGACAGCACGACATCATCCGAAGATGTTGCTGTAAATGTATTTTCCGAGGATGATGTCTATGATCCAACCCATGACGAAAACGCTTATCGAGATACGGAACGACCTGATCAAAGTATATCCAATTTTTTGGAAGTGCTTCGCAGAGATCTTATCCCTCCAATATTTGATTCACAAAGTAAACGTGGTGAAGTGATATTTCCTCAGTCAGAGCATTTTTTTGCAGTAAAAGATCGGCGAGAAGTTCTCTGTAAGAAACAGTATACAACTGTACCGGTAACCAACGATGTCGAATATTATACCCTTGACGAAGACGTTGGATCCATGTACGAATACTTCCCGAAGCAATTTCAACTGACTGGTGGTTCTATCTTGCAGCTTAAAATACTTTACACTAATTTTGCTGCGGTTGTCACAGATAACCTCTTATATCGCCCATACGTTCCAGGTACTCCTGATATATTATACACTGGAGTCAGACAGAACAGGGCCATAGCAAAAGAGTCAAAGTTGATATTGCAGCACTCACATTCGGCATGTTCTTCTGGAGCAATTTTTGCTTTAGGAGCTAGACTTTTTGATCGCCCTGATGATTTGCAGACTGCGATCAGATTGACAGATGGCTGCGTTTATTCCTACAATATGACTAAAACGGGTCTAATGCCTGAATCATTCAAGGTAAGAGCAGCTTGTCCAAGTATAGGCGGTGAATGTGAGTATTCTGAAGCTGTCTTAGATAATGCTAGCAGAGCTCCAGGGTTCTCTGGAAAACTCTCACCGGCGCAAGTTTCCAGTACTTATGTTATGTCTGTACATTCTTCCTTAGATAATGTGGCATCATCTAAAGATTTGCACAGCGATGCATACGATCAGAAAACTGATGATAACACCAACGTCATCGACGATCAGACCTTGAGTCAAGCTTCCACACCGAAATCCGAGGACACCAATGATTCACTAGACACATCAAGTAAGCCACAGAAACTTTCCAACGCGGAGAAAAGAAGTAACGTACCCGAATTCCCGGTTTCAGACACATCTGATAAGTCAAACCAACAGGAAAGAAACTCTAAATCCCGAAATAAAGAACTACCATTTCTTGAACCTGAATTTGATACCCAATATCTATTACGTCCAGAGGCTCTTGAAAGTATTTTCTATATGTATCGAATTACTGGAGACTCTTCATGGCAAGAAAAAGGTTGGAGTATATTTGAGGCTATCAATGAGCATTGCCGGACCAAAGATGCGTTTGCGTCTCTTAAGAACGTAATGGACCCTCAAGGAATGATGGACTCGTTAGAGAGTATGTTTTTCTCACAGACCTTAAAGTATTCATATCTGCTATATTCTGAACCGAGCTCCTATTCGCTGGACGAATATGTGTTTAATACTGAGGCACATCCTTTTCTTTTAACAAAGATATAAGACAGACTGCTTTATCTCTGCTGACTCTTTAGTTTGAATATATGAGTGAGTCTCCTTGTTTCATTTACAATATTGAGAGCAAAAGAGTGCTTAACAATCGACATATTCGGCAACCTCATTACTGAGATCAATTTCAAAAGATCAGAATAAACTGAGATTGAAATACATGAATTGCTACCATTATAGTATATTTGCTAATATATGTTTAATTTCGTAAAGATATAACATTAGAACAAAATAGCCGGTCTAGATCACGAGCACCTAACTTTGATAAAATTATACTAAGATTATTGCTCTGGGGCAGATTGTTTTAAAGAAGATCTTCCAGCCTTAAGCAATTCATCGCATAGCAAGAGATTAGATGCAATAGCGGTAGCAGCAGATAGAGAGTTGCGTATAACACGATATGAGTCGTATATGTGATTGGCTATAGGATCCAAAGGTTCACCGTTATCTAAGTTAACCCCAACCATGGTGTTTGGAGTTAGGGCACTTTGACATTTAGCTAGTGAATCTAAGACATCGTATCCACCATTAGATAAAAGAGTTTTAGGAATAACCAAAAGAGCCTCAGCAAATGCTAGGACACCATAGATATGTTTACCCTTAAGGCTAGGAGCAAGTTTAGTGGTAAGCTCGTGCGCTGCAGCTATCTGAAATGCACCAGCACCAGGGATAACTGAGCGATCACCAATAGTATTAGAGACGCTGCGAAGACCGTCACGAACTGCATCATTGATTTGGGAGATAGTGTGCTGATTTGCACCTTTAATAAGTATCGTCACACTTTTGGGTTCTTTGACATCCTCAATATAGGTGAATTTTTCTTCGCCCAGTGTGACTTCATAAACTAAGCCTGCATAACCCAATACGTCTGCGGAAAGGTCATCAACAGAGTTCATTGCAGTACCACCACATACAAGTTGAAGACGTTCCATATTCCTACGCTTAGCGCGTCGAAGCGCCAGGATGTTGTGTTGGGCTAAAACATCAAGGGCCAAAGGATCAATGCCTTTCTGATTGATAATCACAAATCCTTTGGATGGATCATTGCCACAGACCTGGTTTTTCAAAGAAATGATTTTTTCAAGTTTGGAATTGACGAAAGACCGTTCACTCTCGACAAGTTTTTCACGCTGATCAGCTGAACTATAGAAAAACCCTGAATTAATCTCGCTTTTTTCGTACTCCAGAGATACATTGAGAATTAGAATAGAAGCATTTGGGACTCTCTTAGGCATATCCGGGTGCCTAGCGCCATGATCTAAAACTAGGCCACGAACCAAGGAGGTCTCTGAACCTTGTTGGTGTTGCATTTTCATAATTTCAATCATGTGCAGGTCAAGTGGCTGATCAGGAACCCAGACTGATAATACACTATCAGCTACGACTGAGGTCAATGTTTTTGCAAGAGAAGGGCGCAATTTCGTGGCAAGTGAACTTTCGGCCACAGCTAAAAGCAATTCACGGTTGACATCCCTATCAATTTTGAATGAAGTCAAAAAGTTCTGAACATGCTTCTGAGCAATGTCAAAACCTTCAGTCAGAACACGAGGATGTAAACCTTGAGAAATGTAACGATCGGCTTGCTTCATAAGTTCACCGACATATAAACAGACGGAAGTAGTTCCATCTCCAGTGACATCATCTTGAGCAGCGGCGGCACGGGCAATCATGACCGCAGTAGGATTCTGGATCTGCATTTCTGACAGTAATACTTTACCATCTTTAGTGAGCTTAATTTGACCTGATCCATCCACTAACATTTTGATGGTACCTTTTGGGCCCAAATTGCTGGACAAGACGTTCTGCAAACCCTGCGCAGAGTTGATGTTAACAGCGAGAGCTTGAGACCGTCGCAACGACTCTGCTTTCGGGTTAAGAAGTTGAACAGAAGACATTATACTTTCGACTAAAAAGCTTATATGTGAATCAAGGATTACTAGGTACAAAAGGCAATAATTCTGAGTGATTCTAATCGTAAGTAACGACCGAAGATGCAATTCGCGTAGAAGGAAGAAGGAATAGGATACTGGTTGGGACAAGGGTATGAAGTTGCTGTTGCCTGGCCAACGAAATCCGTTTCTTAGACTGAAGAGAACCAGAAAAGCAAGCATGCCGTGAATATCCTCTCCCAAGAAAGTATTTTTTTTTTCTCCCTAGTTTCTATCTCGACAATTAACCAGCCATTCCTTTTTTTGATCCGCTAGCTTTAATCATGAGTGGCGTCAACTACCTCTTATTTGAGGAAGCTACTGGCTATGGTCTTTTTGAGGTTGTTCTGCAGCTTGACTCTATCGGTAACCGCCTGGCTGAGGTACAAGAGGCTGCTTCAGATTTTAGCCGCTTCGGCAAGATGGTAAAACTGGTGAGTTTTGCTCCCTTTAAAGGCGCTGCACATGCGTTGGAGAATGCCAATGATGTATCGGAAGGAATTGTGAATGATTACTTGAAGCTTTTGCTGGAATCAAATATTCCACAGAAGAAGTCTAAGAAGGATAAACCTATCGTTCTGGGTGTTTCCGACAAGAATCTGGCCGCCTCGATCAAGGAAATTTTCCCTAAATTAGATGTTTCTACCTCTGAGATTGTGCAAGACTTACTCCGTGGTTTGCGTCTTTTCGGCACCAAATTTATTCAACAACTTGATGAAACTGACGTTGAAAAGGCTCAACTCGGTCTTAGTCACGCATACTCAAGGTCTAAGGTCAAATTCAACGTCTCTAAAAATGACAACCATGTTATTCAAGCTATTGCATTATTGGATCAGCTTGATAAAGATATAAACACTTTTTCCATGCGAGTTCGTGAGTGGTATTCTTGGCACTTCCCTGAACTTGTGAAATTTGCTTCTGACAACTACGTGTATGCTAAATTAGTCTTATTTATTCAAGATAAGTCTTCTCTTTCTCCAGAAAGTTTACATGGTATCGCTGCACTGGTAAACGATGATGCCGAAATTGCACAGAATATCTTAGACGCTGCTCGCATGTCTATGGGCCAAGATGTTTCTGATGCTGATATGGACAACATTGTAACTTTCGCACAACGAGTCGTTGATATTACCGAGTATCGCCAGAGACTATTTGCTTATCTTTGTGATAAGATGCACCATATTGCTCCTAACTTAGCTGAGTTGATCGGTGATGTCGTTGGTGCCCGTCTAATTTCTAAGGCCGGCTCTTTGACTAATCTTTCAAAGTATCCCGCATCTACTATTCAGATTCTTGGTGCTGAGAAGGCTCTTTTCCGGGCTCTAAAAACACGCGGCAAGACTCCAAAATATGGCCTGATCTACAATTCTTCTGCTGTTGGCAAAGCCGCTGCTAAGAATAAAGGCCGTATTTCACGATTTCTTGCTAACAAGTGCTCTATTGCATGCAGAATCGATTCATTTTCCGAGAATCCAACCTCCAAGTTTGGTGAGGCTCTTCGTCATCAAGTGGAGGAGCGTCTTACCTTCTTCACAACGGGGGTAACTCCTGCTAAGAATTCCGTTGTGATGAAACAAGCTATGGAGGAAGCTCTCAAAGCAATTCCTGATACTTTTGATGACGATGTAGACATGGATGATGCATCAGACTCTGAGTCTGACGGAGAGGAAGAGAAGCCAGAACCACAATCCTCCTCCACCAAGAAAGCTAAGAAGTCTAAGCCAGAGTCCGACTCCGACTCCGAGTCTGAATCTGAATCTGAGCTCGAAAAAACGGACAAATCAAGCCCTTCTAAGAAAAGCAAACATCCCGAGGACAAAGTTTCTGGAAAGAATCGTAGTGAGAAAAAGTCCAAAAAAGAAGCCAAACTGGAGAAAGATAGCGATCAAATCAGCAAATCAAGTAAGAAAAAATCCGGTGTTGATTCAAAGCAGAAGAAAGAGTTGAAGGCCGCGAAGAAAGCGGATAAGAAAAAGCATCGAAAGGAGAAATGAGCGGCTTCATCTATCTGTTTTTAACGTATTATTATCTGCGTTTAGATTATTGTATGTGCTAAATTTTATTATATCATGAGACTTTTTTGACGAGTTTACATAACAGAAATAAGAACTGACTTGCTATTATAATTGGTGACTATTTAGTTGGGTTGTATTAGACAAACATTCCGGTATGACGTTGCTTCTTAGATTCGAACTTGACCATATCAAGTGTGAAAGACTGCTGGGTGAGTATAGATAAAGCAAAAACTAGAGCTTTAATAGGTTCCTCGGTATATTCTTCTCTTCCTGAAGACCCGCTTCCAGATACTACTAAACCTATAGCGGAAAGACCGAGTCGCTCAGCGTATGATAGTAAAGCGGCAGGTAAAGCAGTTAGGTATAGTGGGACTCTCATAGGGGGACACACCGAGTGAGAGCAGTTCGTAGTACTTAACTGATAAATAGGAGCATCTAAAGAGTCATGAGCAATAACTACTATAGTTACTGAAGGCTTTAATATGCTGCTGATCTGGTCGCAAATATACGATTCGGCTTCTGCGGGAATTAAGTGAAAAGGGAGTGCTAGTATTGCTGCCGAAGAAGTAAAATAGAGAGGGCTAGTCCAATTGCACTTCAGAGATCTAGAAATGCTGATTGCTTGTAGATTTACCGAACCAATTTCAGATAACTCAAGACTAAGAGAGATCGGCAGTATTGACAGAGAGGAGGGAAGAATAATCAACTGATTAATATTCAGAGCTTGTACATCTGGTAAAATCAGATTAACCTGGGGAGTAAAGTCCAAATCAATTTCATCATCTGAAAGATCATCTAATGTATGTCTTTGAGATGGAAGTTCTAACCAGGGCTTTAATTGCATGATGACTAGTAAGTAAAAAGAGAGCCGTCAACTCGTTCTTGGGAAGAGACAACCAGAGTCTAAAATACTATAAGCAAGGATTCCTGTCAAATAATTACCTTTCAACAATATACCGCAAGAGGATATGAGTTCTAATTTATCTCCACAATTAGCTGAAAAAGTCGACCAATTAAAAAGATATTCTAAAGAATTAGAAACTCTACAAGGAGGTATGTTCTAAAATTGCTATGGATTCGATTAGAAATTAACTAACAAACTTTCAGCCCTGCAAAGATTCATTCAGGCTAGACAACAACTGGAAGCACAATTCCAGGAGAATAAAATTCTTAATGAAGAATTAGATGAGCTTTCAAATGAATCAAAGGTGTTTAAATTAATGGGACCGGCTTTACTGCCCCAAGATAAGGAAGAGGCCAAGAGCACTGTGAAGAATCGATTAACATTTATCGAAGATGAAATTAAACGGGTTGAGAAGCAGGTCGCTGAATCTCAATCGAAAATGGTAGATATTCAAGCGAAAGCTCAAGAGTTAAAAACAGCACTCCAAGCGACGCAACCTCCAACAGAGACTGCAACCTCTAGTTCATAAACTAGCCAGGTTTTTGTCTTGTGACTGAGTTCTCTAAATCATCTACGAGTATTCAGTCCATGAGTCCGATTTTAATTATATAGCAACCAATAATGTCTCATTAATCATATCTATAATTTCAATTTTTTCTTTGGATTCCGTAGTAACGCATCTTTGTCCTTGCGTTTCTTGGATTTCTTTGACGACGAATCCCTTGATTTGGCCGGTGAAGGCACCGTTACACTATAAGCACTGTTATTTCCCACAATATCATCATCATCAACTTGGTACTCCGAGGGTCCAATTCCAGGAGGAGCATACCGTATCTTGAGCCCTCTTACTTGTTCAGGATTGACATGAGGTCGACAAACCTTACCATAATCTATCTCGGGAATCTGAGCATCTTCACTGACGGTTAGTGTCTTCGTAATAAATTGCTTAGACACATTGTATGGAGCACTGTCACCCATAAGAACATGTAAACTTGAGGTTTTCTCTGTAGATAATGACATACGATACTGTATATCCCGAACAGTGAAGGTCTGGGGCTGCTGTTCCAACAGCGGAAGATCCACAGAAGGTAGATCATCGAGCCGCAGAGTTTCTGGAACTCGTACAATCCAGATTTGTTTATTTTTCAATTGATCTTTAGTCAGTGTAGAGCGGTTATATTGCTTATATCCTGATGGTGGATGGTAAGCTAACAACTCCGAATCACTGAGACCACCTAAATCATCATAGATGACCACATCCTCGTTCGATGATTGAGTTCTGGTCATAATTTATTAAATATTTCAGGATAGATAAGTCCACAATATAATAATCTAATATAAATGTAGTCGTATCAGTACTTCCTAACAAGTTGAATGGGATTTCACTGGCTTATCCCCGAATGGAAGAAAAGCTGAAATTTTGAAGCGACCGTTCACTCGAGCACTTCAATAAGTTTGGCTACGTATTAATTACTTGGGAGGACGGGAAAACTTCTTGATCTCAAGGTCATTATAGTGAAAATTTGATTTTCATACTAGTAAATTAATCTTCTCAAATTAATGTCAGATGATTTAATAAAACCGTTATCAGCTTTTGCTGCATTGAGAAAGACCAGAACCTCGACGAGCACTGGCAAACCTGCTACTGTTACTTCCACTCGATCGAGCCGTAATATGGATACTACTCAACCCAACAGTCAGAAGAAATCTTTAGTAGAAGGAAGCTCAAAAGAAATTCATGCTGAAAATGTATCACCAGTGGTTTCCAATTTTGTAGATATACAAGATAAAATACTTGATGATGCCTCATCGTCAGATTATTCACTTGAACACGATGATCGCGAACTTGATATTAACAGTTTACGCGAGAAGAATGATTATAATGCCCCTGAAGCCTCTACAGTATATGATCCTGCGTCCGAAGTTCTTCAAATTGGCATGAATGTTCGTGATTTTCGTATGATTTCTGGTTCATTTTACTTGAAAGTGTCTCGAGGTGCCGTAAGGATAAGCAATGCTACGATTTATGCGTCTGATAATTGGCATCCTGTAGCGTCATACCTTCACCCTGGTCTTCAAGAGATAGAATCAGTTCCTTCATCTAGTCCGGGTGATTATGGTACTATATCTTCTGCATTGAAATCGTACAATACTGTGATTACTGTCGCTCCAAAACATTCTGGTCTGGAATCTGCAAACACAGGTATTTTACTATTGCACTCTTCTATGACTTCTAAACTCTCTTACAAACTACTCTCAGAAGTCTCTAGGCCCTCATATATTATCAATTCAGGACCTCAAAAGGACTGGGCATCGGTATCTCATACTCTTCTACAAAGGGCCCTTACTAAAAAAACAGAGACTACTTTTACTTTATTTATGGGTCCAAAAGGATCAGGAAAGAGTACATACTCCAGATTACTCTTAAATTATTTTGTCTCTAATAGTATTTCTGTTATTTTCGTTGATTTAGACCCTGGACAGCCTGAATTAACTTCGCCGGGCTTAATTAGTGCTCATAAAATTGATGGATTTCTTTTAGAGCCTTCTTATCTGCAGCAGAGTCAATCATTTTTTACTGCGAGGAATGATACTCGATGCATAAAAACTGAATGCATTGGATTTGTCAATCCTCAAGTTGAACCCAATCTCTATTCTCAAGCTATTAAAAGCCTGATGGCCACAGTAGAACAAGAGCTGAATATTTCAGACTCAAGTACTGCTGTAATTATAAATACACCAGGTTGGACCAGAGAGCTTGGGTTGAATTTACTTGCGACTGGTCTTAGTGCAACAGTGAACCGTATATCGTCTATTGTCTGGCTGAAAGAAGAACCAGCAGAAGACTTTAGGTTTCCTAATTCTGAAAGATTTTATATACCATCAACCGAAGCTAAGCACTCCACAGTCTCTAGTGCCAGGTTGAGAGATCTACAGATGTCTTGTTATTTTCGGTTGTTTCGCACATCTCAAAGTCTGACCAATTTTTCTTCGGAATTTATAGAGTTCGCTCCTCACCTTTTTCAGTATAGTACAGAAGGTAATCCAAGTGACATTTTTGGTGTTACATTTCTTGATGTGGGGATGTCTATCGAAAACTGCTCCCAAGCCTTGGTCGGAACCATAGCTTCTTTACTATCTGTCCCGGCTAATTTACTGACGGTTATCAAACAGAAAAATGATGATATTGCTGTTGTATCAATTAAGGAAATGCATCATGCAGTGTTCCTGTGTCATACAGTAGTTCATTCCGTTGATGTCAAGAACCACACTATTTATCTGCAACTTCCTCATATTCCTCACGACGGTAAGATCCAACTCAATCATTCTGGCCATACTCTCATATTGGCACGAGGCAACTTGTCGCTTCCTTTATATGAATATCATCGAGGAATAAGAACCATTGATATCACTGAAACTAGCGAAACGCCATACCTAGGTTTGGTGGTGACAGATGCAATTGGAGCAAGGCCATGGCACCCACGGCGCAATATTGGTCGCGGAAAACGACCTACCTAACAAATATTATCTATTTCTATTCTTTCACTGGAAATATTCGTAATGACTACTATAAATACTGTCCTAGAGAAATCATGCAAATTGGATATCAGCCAAATCATGCAAGAACCTTATGTCTTAAATGTCAAACGGCTTCACGTCATTCGCAACTTTAACAGGAGCAGCAGTCTTTTCTAACACTTCTTCTACAGAAGAGTCAGGGGCGTATTCAATTAGAGTCAATCCTTCCTTGCTATCAACATCAAAAACAGCAAGATCTGTAATGATACGTGAAACACATCTGGTACCAGTCAAAGGGAATTGACAGTTTTCCACTATCTTTGAGTTGCCTTTACGATCACAGTGTTCCATGGTTACGACCACCTTGGTATGTTCAGGATTCGCAACAAGGTCCATTGCCCCACCCATGCCTTTTAGTTTTCCCGGGACCATCCAATTAGCAAGATCTCCAAACTGAGAAACTTGCATACCACCCAAAATAGTCATATTGATTCGACCAGATCTAATCATTGCAAAACTTTCATCCGAAGAAAATACAGTTCCACCGGGAACTATCGTGACAGTCTCCTTTCCAGCATTTATAAGATCTGGGTCCTCTTCACCCTTCTGCGGAAAAGGTCCCAAGCCGAGAATCCCGTTCTCTGACTGCAATATAACAGATACAGAAGAATCAATAAAGTTCGGAGCAAGCATTGGCATGCCAATTCCAAGATTGGCGTACATTCCATTCTTAAATTCCTTCGCAGCTCTTCTAACAATTAGTTCCCGGCGCGATCCCGGTGAGCTTAAGCTTGCTTTAGTTTCCGCGGGACTTTTCGCCAAAGTAATTCGTTCACAACGCTTGGGTTCAGTGGTGGCTATGACACGGTCTACGTATATACCAGGAAGATGAACCGCTTCAGGGTCAAGCTCTCCAACATCGACAATTTGTTCGGCTTCTACTATGGTTATTTTGCCAGCTTTACCAATAGGGGCATTATAGTTGGCAGCAGTCCTTCGAAAGACACAATTGCCTAGGCGGTCAGCTTTTTCGGCATGAACGATAGCATAATCCGGAATCAATGATTCCTCAAGAACGTACTTCTTTCCACCAAATTCACGCACTTCTTTTGGGGTGCTTTTTTTAATCACAGTTTTTCCATCCTCTGAATATTTTAATGGCATGCCTCCTTGTTGAACCCATGTTCCATAACCCGCAGGAGTGAAAAAAGCTGGGATACCAGCACCACCGGCCCGAAATTTCTCAGCCAACGTGCCTTGGGGTGTTAAATCCAATTCTAAACGGCCATTCATAAATCGGTCTTCAATTCCAGCGTTCTCTCCCACGTAAGAACCAATAAACCGAGCTACCTGCTCATTGTTTACGAGCCGTCCAATGCCTACACCATCGGTTCCAGCGTTGTTAGAGCTGACGACCAGATCTTTTACGTCATCACGTTTGTAAATAGCATCGATGAGAGTAAATGGAACACCACATAACCCAAAACCGCCAATGGCTAAAAAGTCGCCAGATTTAATATCTGCGACGGCCTCATCAGCACTAGCTATGATCTTAGATATATATCGAGGATAACGAGATGATGAGAAGAAACGGATAGAACGCAAAGGAAGAGATACACGAACAAAAACCATGTTCTGCTATAGCGACACTAAATCTGACAGAAAGAGAGAAATAAGTCAAGTTTTACTAGAAGGAAGAATATATATGCGGAGAAAGAATCCAGACAGGCGCCGGATATATCGTTCTGGGTAATTTGAAGATGGCCGGAACATCGTCGGAGGTGAAACATCCAATCAGAACCGCAGACCCCGGATTTCCCACGGGATTGCAACCTAACGATCGCGAATGACGCATATACTTGACAAGCACTTAATCGTATATATTGTAGGTAATCCTAAATTATATTATACGTATGTATTATCGGGTAAAATTTAGTCCATAGGACTTTGTGTACCACTGCTGCCGAGGTTGAGTGTCGAGTAAAAAAAAATCCAACGCTGACTCATGCATATTTCAGCCGTAAAAATTATGGAATAGACCTAGATGTTAGCTGCAGTGAATTATAGATACATATTTGACTTCATTCTTCCTAATTAATACCGGAAACCTCAAAGATTTCGGACATTCAAGAACGACATCGACGATGAGAAAAATAAGGTTATATTATATAGCTTATTCCGACAAAGCTGAAAAACCTTCTCTACCTGCCATACACAGTAGTAATTTTACAATTAATTCCTGAGCACTTCAATCTCTGAATTAATTAGCAATATGTTCACGATGATGAACATTCAAGAATTTATCACTAGATCTAGCATTAAGAATGCCTCAAGACTCAGTCTTAATTTAGGTAGGCCTTTCTCCACATCTACCAGGGTTCTTCTGTATGAAGATACAAATGGATCAAAAAGTTCTTGGAAAGATCGAGGAAGAAACAACCGTACAACATTCTCTCCAAGAAATGTTTTCGGGAGTTACAAAGAAGAGAATATAAATAGGACACCGATGTCTGATCACCGATTTGGTGATTACTATATTGCAGAAGAAGCCCAGGCTTGGAAGATGTACTTTCGAGCATTGGGCAATGGCCAAACCAAACGCCGTGGTGCAGACCAAACATCTACACCAGAAATATTTGATCATAATGAACTTGACCCTGACCACCCTGCAACTTTTCGCTTAAGGGAATTAAGCAAGAATCCTTTGCCGGAAGACCGCATTGATTCATTTGATTATCAACAATCGAAAAAGAGTAGCCAGAAAACTCGCAGAGGATTTTGATCTGAGGGAAGATATCAGAGTATGCTAGTATTTTTAGGTTATGTAATATCTTTAATTTTATAATAAATGACTTTTTTTGCTTTCTTATATATTTTTATCTTTATTTTTTTCTTTTCTCCCTATCATTTATCGCGATAATACTACTATGCTTTGTGCATCAAGTAGTAGTTATATTTCTCAGAATTTTTGAAATTCCTCCCAAACTTTTTCCACTTCTTTGTAATTCTAGCAACAGATAAACATTCTAGTTGATGTATTTAGCACTGTTTCGTCAACAGAGAATATGGCGCAGTACAATATATTCAAATCTATTTAATAATGCTTTAGTCACTAGAAGTTCTCTTTTTTTGAGATCGATTTCTAGTAGAACACCCCAACTCAATTCTAGGTTTAAAAAGAAGCGAAAATCATCAAAATCCATTCTCGGGACTTTGGTAATACCTCCATATATCACTGTAATTTCATTGGCAACTCGGTTAGGTGTAAGATATGAACAGCTTCTTAGAAAAATGCAGTCTCTTGGGTTTACTCCTGACGAAACGAAACATAATTATACATTAGATCGAGATATGGCTTCTTTGATATGTGAAGAGTTCAATTACAATACAGTCTCTCCCACTACTCTAGAAGAAAAAGATTTATATCCTAGAAAATTTTCGAAAACTGATGCAAATTTGTCGGCTCGGCCTCCAATTGTAACCATCATGGGACATGTTGATCATGGGAAGACCAGCCTCCTCGATTATCTTCGTAACTCATCTATAGTATCCCAAGAACACGGTGGGATTACACAACATATTGGTGCATTTTCTGTTCAACTAAAATCTGGTAAATCTATTACGTTTGTTGACACTCCAGGACATTCTGCTTTTTTAAAAATGCGCCAAAGAGGTGCAGTGGTAACTGATATAGTGGTATTAGTTGTTGCTGCTACAGAATCTGTTATGCCGCAGACTATCGAGGCTATCAAACATGCTAAAAATGCCAAAGTTCCAATAATAGTTGCAGTAACTAAGTGTGATCTACCAGGCAAAGACTTAGAGAAAGTTACGGCCGACTTAATCTCACAGGGGTTGGAGCTGGAAACTATTGGAGGTGATATACAAACAGTGCTAGTCTCATCTCGCACTGGTGAAGGTATCGAGGATCTAGAGCATGCAATTGTGGCACTTGCCGATCTTCTTGACATTAGAGCACCCGTTCGTAATTTTCCTTGTCAAGGCTGGATTTTGGAGTCTGAGGTAAAGAAAGGACGTGGAAATGTAGCAACTGTTCTTGTCAGAGAAGGTGAACTGAGGTATGGTTCGTATTTGGTGGCTGGAAAATCTTGGTGTAAGGTCAAAGCAATGCTTGACTCTAGTGGAAAATCCCTAAAACTCGCTGGTCCTGGCTCAGCAGTTGAAGTAATGGGCTGGAAATCACTTCCATCTGCTGGAGACCAGGTGCTAGAAGCAAAAAATGAAAGTCAAGCTAAAGAAGTTCTAGAAGTACGGCAAGCTCGTTCAGAGTTTGCCCAACAGGCAGAGATGATGCTATCTGCCAATGAAGTTATCCGCAAAGCTCTAGAGAGGGATAGACTCAAAAATGAGGAAGACGAGCATGCAAAAAACACAGAAGATAAAGAGAGTACATCTAAAAAGATTAATTGCATTGTGAAAGCTGATGTGGATGGATCCGCAGAGGCTGTGAAGGAGACTCTCGAAAGTCTTGGGAACGATAAAGTATCTATATCTGTAATTCGTGCTGCTGTCGGACCAGTCACAGATTCTGATATCCAATTGGCTCATACAGCAAACGCGTTAATCTATACCTTTCACACCAAAAATGATCAGGCATTGCTTCAAAGAGCCGATTTACTTAAGGTAGTAATACGTGAAGATACTGTTATCTACAAGATTGTTGATGACGCGACTCAGCGGTTGTTAAACTTGCTGGACCCGGAATACGATAAAAAAATCTTAGGCGAAGCCGAAGTGCGCGCTATTTTCACTGTGTCTGTGGGCAAATCCAAGATACCAGTAGCCGGTTGCCGAGTCACTAATGGAACTATCGCTAGGTCTGCTATGGCTCAAGTTATACGAGGGAAGGATAAAATGGTTTTTGATGGCAAAATATCTACATTGAAAATTGTAAAAAAGGACGTATCTGAAGTTTCCAAGGGAGGAGATTGTGGCATTAGCTTTGTTGGGTTCGATGATATAAAAGAAGGCGATGTCGTTCAGACTTACGAGAATATTGAAAGACCTAAGTTCTTATAGTTGGAGTACCTTTCTAATGTCCACATACGTTCAGCATGTATATAAAAAAAAAATACTTTTTTCAATAGATTCATGATATTAATTTCGTTTTTCTTTAAAAAAAAATAGGAACCCAGAGTATAGATTATGGAAGTTCCTCTTGAGGTATGCAATTTAAGAAAATAAGTGGAGACCGATTCAAAGTTATTGGTGTACTTGTTCTTCCCATTGAACACCAACCCATTCTTCGGTATAAAACACAGAGTCGGAGTGAGAAGATGGAATACAATCTTTGGAACAAGTAGCTACATATATGGATCCCCATTCCATGCCATTGAGCATCTCATCTAAAGTGAAACCAGCTTCTAATTCCAGAATTGCCTGTGGCATTAATTGCATCTCAAAGAGTCGAGGAGCTCCGCATAGTGGGCATGGAGGATAGCTTTGTGATAGAAGAAGTTTGAATAGAGCATCAGTTTCCGAATAAATCAGCGGCTTTCCACCTCTTTCATACCGAATCACTTGATCGGGATTATGCTCAATTCGATCAGCAAACTTTCGGAATGTTTTATCAGTCAAATCATTATCGGGAGCCATTGGTGTTGAACTACTTCCTTCAGCATCATCTTCAGCATTGTCATTAACATGCAGTTTTTCAATATTTATATTACGAGTCAATGAAGGCAAGTCTTTGCCTAGGCGTTCTTGTTCTGATTCGATGTAGAACCCAGGATAGCTCTTAACACATTCAGGCCAACTGTTTGGAAGACTATACTCATGTTCCTCAGCGGAGGTAAGTTTATTAAAAGTCTCTGATGGTATAGTTGAACTGGCTGAATCAATTGGATGAGATGTCGCCAAAGGTTGTGAAAATGGATTGGAGTGAGTAGAAGTAGAGGCGAAAGGATTAACAACTGAACTAGGATCTGCATCAAAAAGAAGAGAACCGACTTTTCCTGTTTCTTTTTCAGAAGTGGGGAGCGTAGATGATACCGAAAAAGGGGAATTGTTAGGAGAGATTTCGCACAAACCACGAATTACCCGAACCATGCCCTTCTTACGGCGACACGCCGAAGAGCGACAAGAGAAAATGTAGAGAGATCGATCATGCGTGGGATTAAGAGAAGCACTAATTTGAGCAAGAAGGGCCATGGGCTGTGAGCAAACCTCACATAAGCCGTAGGCCGAGTCAGGAGGGGTATTTCGGAAAAACAATGGTGTACCACCTAAACGAGAGTCTATTGGGCGGGCACTACTGTCATCAGGCTCGTCAACATATCCCAAAAAAACTGAGGTCTTCTGAGTAAATTCACCATCAGAATCACTTGACTCAGACATTAAACAAAAAATGTTTGAATAAATCGAAAGAAGGACTGAGAGAAAAGATTACCCGATCAGGGATGAATAATAATTAATTTTGCGAGGAAAAAGTGGTGAAGTCCAAAGTTATATTTATTGGGAGTAAGGGCGAAGAGTCTGCAGATAGAAGGAGAGTTATATAATCAGCCTTAACCAAAATAAAAGTGAACCGACATCTGAGTCAAGTTGACTAAAAATAAGGATATTATATAAAGCATAAAATAAAGAACGATAGGTGTCAACAGAATGTTTGTGTGATCCAAGAAAGGTAGAGCGTTATAGCCCATGAAAGATAGAACAGTGTAGTAAGAAAAAGCAGCAAAGTAGAGAGTGTTTGCGAGAAAAGTAGAGAACCAAGAGTCCAGAGTTAGAAGAGAAACCAAAACAAACTGTACAACGTACAAGAGTAGCCATACAATTAAAAATGAGTTGCAATGGACATCAAAACAATATGCCCATTCAAGATCACCTGAAGTCATTAAGCCACGTTGTTGCGGCATCAAAAAGCGTTGAGCAACAAAATAGCCAAGAGTAGCGACTATCAAGCCAACAGCAAAAAAATCCACTAAGACCATGTATATTACCAAACGAATAATCCCTAGAAAAGACGGCGAAAAAGCAATTCCCCATGCTAGAGCAGAAAGAACTACAAACAGGGTAAGGAGAACCATGAAGGAAGGATCATCACGAGCCCAACGATTCTTAGTCTGTTTGTGATAGTAGATTGAGCGATAAACACGACGAGGAGCTATTAGTAAATAACACAACTCCCATATGGCAGTTTCTAAATCTAAGGTTGGAGGATGAAGGAGTCGTCGAACAAATTGAGGAAGGCTCCATTTGAATGATCCACGAGAAGACCGTCTAGAAGAATAGAGCGGATGAGAGCTTTGACTTTCTGCCGTTAAGGATTCCTGAGTTGGTAATATTGATGGTGAGCCACTCCGTAAAGACATTTTGGTAAGTTTATTACAGTTATTACAGTTATTCAGTAGAGAATGAGGGTAAGTTCGTAGCGTGGGAAAGTTGGGAGTCTTATAATAAAAGAATGAAGGAAAAGCAGATTATTTGATGAGGCACAATTGAGGCATTCATTAATAAATAATGCCTATAATTAGCGAGTATTACTTTTTAATACGGGAAATGGTTTAGAAAGTATAGTACCAGATCATGTTCGAATAGTTAAGAACATAGAGATGGAAACAACGGAACCAACCAAGGGCCTAATCATCGTTCCTTAACCACGAAATAGCCAAGTCCAATAAAGGAGTAGAGTATATCTGAGTAGGAGGAAGGTTGGCCTCAGCAAAGACATCTACTGCTGGGCCCATATCGAGAAGCTGGCCGTAGCTTAAGTGCGCAATATGAGTGGGCCAATTATTCAACGCATCAAATATATGTGTAGCATACACTACAGTGGCCTTCCGACTCTCAGTTTCTCGTCTCAAAAAATCCATGAGCTTGACACGAACAAGAACATCAAGGTCCACTGTAACCTCGTCAAGTAACAGTACTTGCCAGGGAGGCAGCAGGCCCATAGCCAATTGAACTCGACGACGCTCTCCATCACTAACTCGATTCATGTGCCAGCTCATATCCACATCTAGTAATGATACTAACTCCTGACAGCGATCAGGGTACGTACTCGCACCCATTGATTCGAGCAAATCCTTTACCGGCATATCATGACGAACAATGGGATTAGCTATCCATTCAGTCCCCAAGAACCTGATTCCATTAGCGCTATCACGAAATGGATCTTTGGAATTAACTTGGATAGTGTTTTCCGGAGCAATTGTTTTACCTGCCAGTAGTCGCAATAAAGTGGATTTTCCTGCTCCATTTGCACCTACTAGAAGTGTCCTTGATCCCGGAGGAACAACAAAATTGACCTGGTTTAAACCTTTCTTACCGTTGGTAAATACATAAGTAAGATCCGTAACTTTTATAGAAGCCATTCGCAGGCATAGAAATGATCATAAATATAATACTTTCCAGTTGTCGAATGTGGTCTGATAATCAATCAGTGGAGGGAATTGATCCGAGAATATTAGAGTTTTATAGCTATTGGAAGCAGACTTCGAACCTCCGGGTTTGCATTTATATCGTAGTCTTGACACTATTATACGGTCTCTTTATTCGTGATAAATCGACTTTGTTCAGAGAGAAAAATTATCTGCAGTGAAAAGATTTACATTCAATCATCCTGTGGAGCTTTTATACCAAAAGTCTTCTTGGAAAGAGCAGACACCAACTACCCCGGATTCTCTGGGGTCATTAATAGTCTACGGTCTAATGGATACCCAGGAGTCCCTTATTCGAGTATGGCTAATAACCGACGCTGCATCTCCTATAGGGTTAAGAACTGCCGAGAAAGCTCTAGCTAATGGTCATTATGTTGCCTTAGGATGCCGTCCCTCTGGTTATTCGATTTGTTCATCGTTGCAAGCAAAGTATCCTTGGCAAGCGTTACTTCTAGAGTTAGATACACGGAACAGAGCGTTATGCCAAAGTGCTGTTGCCTATGTAATAAATCAGTGGAAACGTCTAGATATACTGCTGTGTTGTTATTCGAGTTGTACAGTGGGGACTATCGAGGAATGCGAAGACTGGCACATGCGGCGGTCTTTAGAGGATAATTTTTACTCACACGTTCAAATAATTCGCACAGTTTTACCAATAATGCGAGATCAACGCCTTGGACACATTATTACAATCACAGGGATCACCGCAATGATCGGCACTCCGGCCCTTGGGTTGCTCTGCACGGCCCACCATGCTATGGAAGGGTATTCTGAAAGTCTTGCATATGAAGTTGCTCCATTCAACGTTAAAATATCAGTAGTCCAAGCCCCTCTTGAGGTCTTATCGCTCATAAACGTCCAGTTTACCCCCCCGCAACCAGAGTACGAAGACTCCCCGGCTAGCCGAATCAGAACAATTCTACAAACAAGTCAGAATATCCCCGATGACTTATTATTAACAGTGGTTCGGACAGTTATCTCCATTGCAGGAACAGAAAATCCTCCTCTGCGGATAATATCAGGCAAAATGGCTATTGCTCAAGTTCGTGATAAAATGCGAACAGTAGCTGAAGAACTGGAGGAATTCGCACCAACATGTTTAGCCGCAGAGATCAATCCTCCTGATAGGACAACGTTCGACGAAGAAGTTGAAGAATAGTTAACACAATACTCAGGGTACGACCTTTGGCCCTTCAAAGATAGCCAACAATCCCTGTATTATTGTACGCACGCCATTTTCTTCCATATTTGGATTGTTCTTGCAGGCATAACGAGCAGCAACCAGGGTATGTTTGTATAAAGGATCGTACCGAGCACTGCGACGGGACATCCCGCGTTGAGTTAGCTCTTCTTGAAGAATATGGCGCACAATATCACTTGCATCTGATCCAGAGTCAGAACTAGGTCCAGGGAAATGTGAAGATCGGCGTATAGAATTCTTCTGCTGCATAACTTGTTGTATCTCAAAGGATCGGGATGCTGAAGAGGAGAGTCTACTTACTCTATCATAGAGTAAATCTGCAGGCGCTTCATCACTGGGCTCATAAATAACTTTGCCAGAAACTTCACTATCGTTTTCAATCAAGCCGTTAATTTGAAGAGATTTATCTATCCATGCATCCACTTGGTCGAGAACGACTAGTGCAACGTATACATTGGAGTCAGCAGAAGCGTATATTAAGAGATAGGAAGCCGGTCTTGAGGCTATTGATACCAATAAACCGCAAGAAAAAATACCAGAATGACAAGGCGATTCAGTAAATGATTCTAGGAGATCTACGGTATTCTTATCATCACTGTAAACTAGAGCCTGGGGGTGATGTACGCTCCAAGCAGGAATCAAAGTAGGATCAATTAAGACAGCTTGAGAGCAATCCTTTTCAGATAAGGCAAATAGTGTTTCCAGCGCACCAGTTATAACGTCTTTATCATTTTTAGGCCATATCTGAATCTGAATTGGATTGGGATAAGTGATCACTTGGATCGAGCATTGAAAGAGCATGCCCGAATCAGAGGGAGATAGAATTGGCGACGGATGAGAAGCAGAGAGTCAAAGGCAAAACACATAGAACAACAACGACGACCACCACCACCACCTAGAAGAAAAAAATAGCTACAGCAATAACTGCTGCAGATCTAACTGTTAGGGAAGACTAGAAAATAAAAGCTGAAAGAGTAATTCGTAGATAAATTTACCTGGCACATCAGGC